>CM034541.1:55665463-55757104 GCA_020002185.1 Paraescarpia echinospica | reverse complement strand
CCACAAACACATGTGAACACCTCCAGACATGCTGTGTATAGTTTTAAACAAGGCTATCATTTTCCAGGCAGCATCGACTTAAGCAATGTGTTTATATACAAACGTTGATATTATTACGTTTACATTGTTGTGTTCCCTTCGTTTGATTTAAACATTTGTTCTGTTGCACAATGCACGTTATAAACATTTACTAAGTTGTTCATAACGCTTCAGGTACTGTCGACTACAAAATCGAAGTCGATCAGGAAGACATCAGAAACGTGAAGAGGATGTGCAGGAAAACCCGTGATTCAGGCTGCCGCGTTGACACTGAACGAGTCTTCCAGGGGCTGCTGGATCAACATGGACGAAACAAGCCGCAAGTCGTCCAGGAAGCGATCGAGCTGTACCGATGGCTTGTACCACGTGTCACCGCCTAAGCGCAATAGATGTCATAAGTGGCGAACTTGAACTAGAGGACATGAAGTAACGCTAATGATGAGAGATTGTATGTAAAATGTTAATTTGTTTTTGTAAAATGTATCATTAAACGCTAAAATTTTTGCTATGAACAGTGTTGCCAGGTCACATATTTTGTCTGCACAAAGACACAAAAAATCAAACCCAAACAAACCCACACAATCGTCAAGTGGCGCATAAAATTAATTAGAAAATGCACATACAAGTATGTGCAACTAAAACATCCTCACGGGTATTTATGAAGAGAAAACTCATATTCTTCCTCCTTGAGACACACAATACAACCACGTGACTCTAAATATATGGGGTTAAATCTCATCTCAATCTCAAGCCTCCCACCTAAATATTTCGGTTCAGTCCCCCCAAGTCCGGTTCCGACGCATATGTATATAACTAAACTATTTTAAGTTGTTTCTTTTATTCACGGGCAGTAGACCCTATGTAAATTGTGACTGGGTTATTCACTATAGTTGAGCGCCATCTACGCTTGCATTTTGAATCATTTTTAGCATTGCATACACGCACATAGTCACATGCGCACGCTCACTCGCACGCACACTCGCTCCCACATACAACCTTTCACAAACTTCTCGTTAACACACTCGTCCACAGGATTTTTTTGGCTGGAAGACACCATCAGAAACAGTTTCATTGTGATGCAATTCGCATTGATGAAATAGGTGAACTTAGATGTGACAAGAAAATGGTCATGCACAAGTCACATTCACGTATAATGAATATCTTGCAAATAATTAAATACATAGTTAGTTGATTGAATATGGAAAGAGGAAATATACCGAAAACAGTCCAGTTGCAAGCATAGGAACGAATGGTAGCTGCGTTGGCAGTAGGAGAAATATTCACCGACGCGTAAAGGTAAACAAAATTGGTTTCTAAACCAGCTTATACTGCATGAGCATTACTGATGATTCATAATTTCAATTTGCTAGTCCATTTTTTCATGTTTATTACCCATGTGTATTTCATGTGTCGACATAGTCAAGTACTTTTGAAACAGCATGTATTAGGCTTGTTAATAAATGTAAATGCGTAGTAATATATATCATTTCTAACTCCTCCCTCAGTTCGATTTTTGGCTTCTAACGTTCACGGAAATGCAAACCTACAAAGCATTAGCTATGAAGTGTTTGTTCGTTTGTGCAGATTTGTATTTTGTTTTGGTGTAATTGATGTCGGTTCGAAATTAGTTATAGGACCTCAGTCGGAAAATACGATTTATCAAAGCACTTGGCGTTATATCGAGGTCTGGAACATTTCTGACGAGACCTCGATCTAACGGCCGGTTTATTTACACATCTGTGCCAGTGAATCAACTAAAAGGAAAGCTAAAGCCTAATCTATAGCTAGAGGCAGTTGCTAAACATGGAGATGTATGTGGATGAATGTTTAAAGTCTACGGCGCAATAAACAAAAGTGATGCACGTGTTTTTTGTATTTGGTTGCCGTCGTCGTGTCTGTCAAGGTTGATGATGACATGATGATGATGGTTTATTACATAAACTATGACACAATACATTCGATATTTGATGCACATTTGATACATACACTGTTATAGTTTCTGTAATGAGAGTTTAAAGCCACGAGTGGCTGATGTTCCCTCTCAATACATGTAATACATATGTAATTCCATGGTGCACGTAAAATAAATTAATAAAAAGAAGAAGAAGAAGAAACAGATTGTGCAATTGAAGAAAGGAAATCAGCAACACAAATCACAGCAATACTATTGTCATGAATACACGCATTAGAATGCAACAATGAATGTTAGTTATATAGGTCACTAACATTATTTACTCACAAAAATCTCTTGACATTTAGACGTTGCCAGTGCATATATACAATCCACTGTTGTTGTTATATAATTCCATAGCTTAACACCTCGACGTCTAATGGTTTTATATAATACGTTGGTTTTAGAAATCGGTACATGCAGTAGATCCACATGGCGTGTCATATAATTATTGGTTAACGATTTGCCCTTAAATATAAAGAAAATACAATTGGTTTCTCATTCTACCATGAGCACATTTTCTTTAGACGAACAATTTGTAATTAAACAGACTGAAGAAAGAAAGCTCATGTTAAATGTATGATTATTTTAAAAATATTTTAAAAATCGTATTGTCAACGCGGATTTGAAATACCGCATGAAAATGTTTGTATTGTTATCTGTGTCATGTTTACGAGTTAAAGTTCGCCACTTATGACATGTATTGCGTTTCAGCAATGACGCGTGGTGCAAGTCCCTGGAAGACTAGCTCAGTGGTTACTCCGCTACAGCCTCAATCACGGGGTTTCCTGCACATCCTCTTCATGTGTCTGATGTCTTCCTTGTCGACTTCGACTTTGTAGTCTACAGTAGATATAGCGTTTTACACAAGCTAGTAAATTGTTATAACATACATTGTATAACAGTACAAATGTTTCAATCAAACTCAGGGAAGACAACAACTATATTATCAATATCAATGTTTGTGTTTAAAAACATTCCTTAAATCGATGCTGTCTGTAGAACAATAGCCTTGTCTAAAACTAAACAGAGGTTGTTTGCAAAAAAATATTATAGTATCCTATGTTTAATAAGGTGAATCTAATTTTCTACTTTACTGTTCATTTGTAAATATAATTTTCTCACCGTATACTAATTGTTCATAATGTACTCTCACTCCTATTTTGCATGTTTTAATGACATAGACAATAATCAATTTATTTTACATACTGTAATGATGGTTTGCTTAATGGTACTGTTGTGTCTCAGAAAAAGGTTCCTATCGCTCCGCTAGGGATCTTTGGGATGAATACAATTATTAAATATGTACGTCAAATATGCACGGTAAACTTAAAATGCCTTATACGTATGTGTGCAAATTGTATAGCATTAATGTACATTAATTTAAATGCTACGTTACCATAAATCTCTGGCAAGAAATACAGCAGGTCTGGTTTTCCTCGGATGACCGTATCGCTTGTCCGTCTTACGCTCGTTCGTTTTTGATAAGTGCCAACTGTGTTAATGATTTCTCTTAAAACGTGCGGTGCAAACAAATTTAACGAATATGCACAAAGAAGCACGGTGTTTCATCGATTGAAATGATTCCTTGAGACTCGTAGTATTTCATCGTTCAGTTTTCTAAGAAAGATACTTCTGATATACATCATGTTTTCACTGTAATTGTAATTTCACTGTAATTGTATATATATATATATATATATGTATATATATATATATATATATATATATATATAATTGACGTGTGATATAATGTGTTTACGAAAGCAAAACGTGTGATGCTAATTACTGTTACCATGCATACCGCTGATACCGTACATACTTATGTGATAATGTAATTTCTCCGTATTTACAATGAATAAATAATGTAAACCAATACTCATTCAATATTTTTATTGTTGAGATGTATAATCTTGCTTTCTATGGGAACTTCCATAGACAACAACAACATGTTTTGTGACATATCATCAAGGTGGTCCCATCTGAACGATTGTCCTCCAAAAACACATTCGCCTTTCCTTGTCCCATTCTGAAACACCTTAACAGCTATGTACACGGATGTAACACAACTGAATTTTTTTAGACTAGAGAGCAATGTCGTTTTCTATATGATTCAGCACAAACGAGTATATCAAAATTGTAATTTACACCTGGAAGTGCCGATGCACTAAAGTGGGGGTTAAGTAGCACTTTCGGTTAATTGTATCTCTTGTCTGGCAAGTGGATTTACATGATGTGTCAAAGTCGATCCAATGATGTGGAGACGATAATCCCTGGGTCGGGAGCTATAATTAGAACAGCACCACCTCCCAAAATTGCAGCATTGGACTAGAATGATGCTACTTATTTACATCGTCTGGTCGTAGTTGCGCCTGTGGTTAATTGTGTCTTTGATATGAATAGTCGACACAATTGTTTCTGAACAAGCATAAGCATGAGCCAACTAAGATGGGCAGGACTTGTAGAGAAAATGGGAGAAGAACGGATGGCAAAGAGAGCAGATGCACGGAGACTGGAAGGAAAAGGAGGCGAAGAAGAACTAGACTGCTATGGGAAGACTATGGAAAAAGAGATTTTGAAGGATTGGGAGAAAGGTGGAAAACGAGAGCGAACGATCTGGTGGAGAGAGCTGTGCAGGATCAACGAGAGAAATAAAAAAAAATCAGACATCGAGCATCGGAATCGAGGCCAGTTTCACCCCTGACAGACAGGGATATATGAGGAGTTTAAATTCATGTTTGTGGAGAGCCTCAATGTAGATATTTGGGGGGTGCAAATCGAGGTTTTTGAAGAGCCTGAAGATGGAGTTATTTTGGCGAGCCTCAATGGGTGAGCAAATTGTGATGTTGGAGAACCTTAATGTGGCTGTTTTGGCGAGCCTCAAGAGGGGGAGTGCAAATCGAGGTTTTGGAGAGCCTCAACCCACCAAATATCCACCATGTTCCGACACCAGTGTTTTGGGTTTGGCTTTGTTGTCTGGGCTTGAACAAATTCGTGACCTTAGGCAACACACTGGATGCCTTTTATGTTCAACGCATGTGTCCATGGATGATGACTTTGAGTGTGCGTATACGGTTACACATCTAGTTATTGTGCACAAAAGATTATGTGATTGTACTTCTAAATATTATGATAGAAGCCTAATGCGATTGAGTTTAGATTAAGATAAATGGGGGCATGCGGGCAATCATTTTAGAGAATGTAATCTAGGTTCTCGCACCAAAACCGGAGACCAAAAATGAATTACTTCATAGCATGAGGTGTGTACCTCTTCTATCACTTCCCATTTAATTTTTGGTTTCATCTGAATATCCTTGATCGAAAATATAAACGATAATTTATGTACCTCCACACATGAAAAACAGGGATGTTGATGGCATTTTTCAGTTGAACATTAACCGTAGACTTTGAAGTATACATTTCTTGAATATTTATTCATTAATGACATGATATATTTTCATAGGTGTACATATCATGTTCATTATGCCTTACATAAATAAAACATATATATATATATATAAATAACTATAATCAGTTAGACCCTACTAAACTTTGGTGTCTTTAGTTTATAATAAAATATCTAAATCGTAAACTAAAATAGTATTGTCTCTAATTATTTTACCAAACCTACATATAAAATGCACAAACCAGGTAGCGAATCGTTGTTCCTAGAGTGTTCCATTTTTGCTAAGGGATCATCTCGGAACGTCGATGTCCGATATCAAGCGAAATTATTTTTATTTGGGGGACGGGGGTCTGAGGCAGTTTCATCTGGCGTCGGACATCGACCGACACTCTTAATTATACTGGTGTCATCATATTAATGTTTAAAAAGATCGTCTGAGATGGGTGGGGGGGGGGTGAGGCAAGATGAAAGTAATTTCGTCTAATATCGGACATCGACGTTCTGAGATGACCCCTAAGTGAATCGAATTGTAGACGCACCGCGCGCACCGTGCACCTCCTAGTAGACCAACTACAAGTTAACTTCCTGTCAATTTTGGCTGTTTATTACGTGGTCCAATAGCGCTGGTAGCCTGATTTGAGTGGGCCTATTTATTAGCACCGCGGTATTCGTACTTGTATTTCGGCGCAACGCTGCTTTTATGTGCTACTACGGAACCCAGATTAAGTCATTAAACATCACTGCATTTGTATCGAAGAACGTCTCACGGAATATGTGTCAGTTTTTTCCAGACATGGAAGTATTGGGGACCGAGGAGTAAATCAAGAAGCATAAATTATGAAAAGTTTATATTTTAATTTATATAAGGCATAAATAACATGTTTGCATTATAAACAGATATTATGTCATTAATTAATAAATATAAACAAATAGGCTTCAAAACTGTTGGTTAATGTTAAACTGAGAAATACCTTAACCATCCCTGGTTCATCGTGTCTGCAGGCACACAAAATAGTGTTTATATTTGTGATCAGGGATATCCAGATGGAAACAATAATTATTTAACAACTAAAATATTGAATAGATACATATTTCATGTTATAAAGTAATCTATTTCAGTCCCTAGTCTAGTTTTTGCGAAGAGGTTGCCTGCCTGGCACCCGTTTTTGTTTGGCTAAATTCAATCCCAGTAGATGTCCTAGACAATATTTAGAAGTACAATCACATAATCTCTTGTGCACAATAACTAGATGTGTAACCGTATACGTACAGTCAGCGTCATCAGCCATCATCACATGCTCTGAACACAAAAAGAAATGTGTTTAATACAAATAAATAAAAATGGCTGCCTATGTCTCGTTTTCGGCGTACGCATGCTCATTGCGGCACCTTTATAAAGTATACCATCGCATCGCGCATCCCATCGCGTATCGCATCGCATCGCATCGCGCATCGCATCGCGCATCGCATCGCGTATCGCATCGCATCGCGCATCGCATCGCATCGCGCATCGCATCGCGCATCGCGTCATCGCTCCATGGCGCTGCAGGTTGCCACACAAAAACGCGATGGCCCTCGATGTGCGTCGACATTGGGACGCAGTGTCCACACAAACACCATGCGACATTTATGATGGCCGAGAAGGGCCATCGCGTTTTTGTGTGGCAACCTGCAGCGCCATGGAGCGATGACGCGATGCGCGATGCGATGGGCGATGCGATGAGCGATGCGCGATGCGGTGGGCGATGCGATGGACGATGCGCGATGCGATGCGCGATGCGATGCGCGATGCGATGGACGATGCGATGCGCGATGCGATGGGCGATGCGATGAGCGATGCGATGGGCGATGCGATGGACGATGCGCGATGCGATGCGCGATGCGATGCGCGATGCGATGGACGATGCGCGATGCGATGCGCGAAGCGATGGACGATGCGCGATGCGATGCGCGATGCGATGCGCGATGCGATGCGCGATGCGATGCGCGATGCGATGCGCGATGCGATGGTATACATTATAAAGGTGCCGCAATGAGCATGCGCACGCCGAAAACGAGACTTAGGCAGCCATTTTTATTTATTTGTATTAAACATAATTCTTTTTGTGTTCAGAGCATGTGATGATGGCTGATGACGCTGACTGTACGTATACGGTTACACATCTAGTTATTGTGCACAAAAGATTATGTGATTGTACTTCTAAATATTGTCTCGGACATCTACTGTGATTTAATTTAGCCAAACAAAAACGGGTGCCAGGCAGGCAGCCTCTTCGCAAAAACTAGACTAGGGACTAAAATAGGTTACTTTATAACATGAAATATGTACCTATTCAACATTTTATTTGTTAAATAATTATTGTTTCCATCTGGATATCCCTGATCGCAAAAATAAACGCTATTTTGTGTGCCTGCAGACACGATGAACCAGGGATGGTTAAGGAAGGTATTTCTCAGTTTAACATTAACCAACAGTTTTGAAGCCTATTTCTGTTCAGAATGCAAACATGTTATTTATGCCTTATATACATTAAAATATAAACTTTTCATAATTTATGCTTCTTGATTTACTCCTCGGTCCCCAATATTTCCATGCCTGGAAAAAAACTGACACATATTCCGTGAGACGATCTTCGATACAAATGCAGTGATGTTTAATTACTTAATCTGGGTTCCGTAGTAGCACATAAAAGCAGCATTGCGCCGAAATACAAGTACGAATAACGCGGTGTCAATAAATTATGGAACGATATTAGGGCCATAATTCCACAATGCTACATTGTTGATTTCTGACTTTCGATTATCCTTTTACGCCGAGATTGTCGAATTATGACTTTCGATTATCCCTTTACGCTGTCATTGTGCAAGATTTTTGTCAAATAATTAACTAGAATGGCGTTTGGTCAAATATTTCTCCAAAAGATTTTCTCCAAAAAATTTTCTCCAAAATATTTTCTCGAAACGAAGTTCTCCAAACGAAGTTCTCCAAACGATAATCAGGCACAAATTGGACTCAGTGACCTAAGCTAAGCTAAGATGTGCTGCCCCCTAGCGAACTACACCAACTTGCAAATACTGAAGTATCCCTTGCAAGTCAGGCCAAAGCAATTATATAATTGCTTTGGTTAGGCCTTGCTGTCAGTCACCAACGTCACGTCGTAGTGTACAGAAAACTTATATGAAGCATTTTTCACCCACATTATGACCTGTTTTATCAATGTTGTAGTTTAAAAGAACTCAAAGATGAACGGAAGAAACGAAGTGCCAAGCAGTCTGCCAGAAAACGCGAATTGAATGTCAGGTAGGTTGGTACTGTTTGTGAGCGATAATTCATGATCTTACAGGTCCTCTTCTGGCTTCTAGGCTGTGATGCCTCTTATGCCAGCTCTGATGTTTGTCGTCAAACTATATGGTGCGCATGCGTCTGACGAGTTGTTCCATAATAGGGGTGGGGCTGTGTAATCGAGTTTAATTGGGTGGTTTTTCCATAATTTGTCTAATTTCCCCTCAAAGGACTGGACTGATGGAGCCTCTACCACAGACTGTGGGAGGCTGTTCCATACGTCCGTGCATCGGTGTATAAATGAATTTTGTTTAATGTTTAACCGACAACGTCCTTTGAATATGTTTAGGTGATGTCCTCGCGTACATGATTCAGTATCCCTCAAAGTTATAAAGTTTGATGTTACAGCTATATCATATTTGTCTGTTAAAATCTTATATAATTCAATCATGTTAAAATCTTATATAATTCAATCATGTCTCCTCTGAGGCGACGATATGACAGAGTTGGTAATTTTAGTCTTTGTAGACGTTCATTATATTCAAGATCTTTAAAACCTGGAATTAATTTGGTTGCTCTACGCTGAACATTTTCAAGAGCTGTAATGTGTTTCATTAAGTAGGGAGCCCATACTTGATTTGCATATTCAATATGTGGGCAGACGAGAGATTTAAAAACAGTAGAAAAACACTGTTCATCCATGTAATCAAAAGTGCGACGAATTATCCCCATGATGTTTCGAAAACTGTCAATACTAATATTTATTCGTACTATAACGTGTACAATTAATTGAATATTATTAACGATATAGCCGAGCATCGGAACCGTGTGCCTCAGCGTTAAAGATTCGAGCATTGAACGGGCATGCGCCAGTCATCACGTGTTTGCTCTCGCTTCCGCTAAATATGGCAATAGAGCATAGCGTAGCTTTATTTGGGATCAACATTGGCGATACGGAACATCCTTTGAAAATCACATTTTATAAACTAAGTATTACCAATAATATATTAAGTTGTGCAATTAATTAGTTTGGCTGACTAAAAAGTATTTTTATAATATTGAATGCTATTTGACATTTTAAAACCATGCCATGCTTGTCGTCATGCAAACTGATTATTAAGTCATTTTGAACTTCTTTTGATATAGACAGAATGTATTGAACATTAGATTAAAGTTGTATTCTGACAACGTTCATCTTTTAAATACAAATTTCCAGTGAATCGTCATGCCCCATACAATACATAATTTTCATCAACTCCATATAAATTTTTGTTCACACAGTATGTAATTCTAATATCCAAATTAAAATTACGTATGCATGTCATGCTTATTTTTTGCAAAAGCGTAATTTATCAAATAACATCAAATGCTAAAGTGACATATACGGTAGCAAATATACTCAAATAAATAAATATTGACATTATTGTTTAGGTTGTACATACACCTAGCTTAAACTTGTGTAACTCAGAATGCAACTTTAATCTATGACGAGTAGTTTTTAACATATGACTGATACTTAAAATATAACATTTCAAATGGAGCCAGTGGCGTTTTAAAGGTTGAATTAATATTTTCATTTGATATTTTAGAATTATTTTATTGTTAATTAAGGTAGCGTAAAGTAAATATTAGATAGTCCTATTACTATTTATATGTAATGTATTTACATATATTTAAACTGGCTAATGGGTTTATAGTGTCAGTACTTAGACACTGATGCTATTCTGCAACTGTGATTGTATTTATAGCATTACTTGACATGTTCTTTCACATATCTGTATGCATTATTTCAATAAAATCTTCTTCTGGTGTTTCTACTCTGCTGTTGTCATAACTCATCATAACTAGTATATCATTATATGTAGAACACATAACAGAGGCGTACCCAGGATTGATATATTTGTGGGTTCCCAAATGGGTATCACAGTAACGGTGGATGTTGCATGCCATCATTCACTGTACACTGCCGTGTAGTGGGGGGTTTCTGGGCAACGAGAAAACTCCCCTGGGCACGCACCCGCATAATAACATGAACAATAATAATAATAATGACTTCTTTATTTACATACATACATATTTTACAAAACTACTATTGCCCACACATATAGGGCCTACATTAAAATAGTTTTGTATGTCCTTGCCAATACTTATGCTTTTCGTGTAATTATGATACCATAGTTTTATTCCGTTGATATTTTGTTGGCAATTATGTGCATGTATATGCTGTAATTATACTACACTGCTTTGAGCAATTGCTTTTACAAATTACCATGGCTATAGGTGTACTAAAAGTATATTTTATTTATAATAATATGCTTTATTCGCAGACTCCACACAACAAACAAATGCATTATTGGGTTCTATAGTTGTGATATTGGCAATAGTTACATATGGCCAGTAAGTAAAATATTGCTGCTACTTGAACCATCAATAAAAAATATAATTTAGAACTACAACCGGCATGTAAATATATATGTCAAAAGTTCTAATACCAGGAACACAATAAGCAGATTACTGTAAATAAACATTTCAGTAGCACTATAATATCTGTCAAATCCTAACACCATTTGGAACATATTGTTGTAAGAGACACATTTTCTAATAGCATATAATTATGAAAATTACATCATAAAATAGTAAACAAAGTTTTGTTTATATCATTTGAACATGTTGCGTCGTGCAAATGACTGGTGGCATTACCGAAATAATAATAGTATATATTCAATGTATATGTTCTAGTTGTCTCCAGCGCTTGGCAATGTTCTATTAACTGACTAGTCTGTATTATTGTGGTTACAATGTAATGGTCTTATGAGGTCTCATTCGTTATATGCTGGCACTGAGGGTGGTCACTACCAGGGTGCTGGTCGTCCCCAGTGGTTCTTTTACGTCCTAAATTGAGACGGGACCGACATTAATGTGATCACCGAGCTACGAGGGATACACAGTCCCCAATTTTGAGAGCCAGATTTTTACCACAAATATCATGCCTGCTCGGTCCAGGTTTCGAACTCCGAGCACTGGCATGCCAGACGGATGTGCTAACCACTACACTAGCCACACTCTCTGTATAATTTGTTTCTGCTGTTGGGATAAATAAAATGCATCCTTACCTTACCTAAAGATGGGAGGGTGTGTTTCTATATTTCATAAAAACCTTGGAGTAACATACACTATCGAGAGGGATGCGGGGGTACCAGCCCAGCCTGATCAGTGTTTTCTTCTATATCATGAGCAGTCTTACTCCCAAACCACTATACTTTATCTTGGTCACATATTGAACATAAGTTGGGATAATGTCATTGTTTTTCATTTTATAGGTTAATGAAGAGGAGCTCAGAATGAAACTGCCGCAGAATAACATGTATAGGGATCAGGGACGTACATGGTGGTATGCACCAACTACCCAAATTTACACTGGGGAGTCTAGAGGAATACTTATCCCAGTACGGAAAGAAGCTGGAGGAAAAGGGGAGGTCTCTACACAAAGAAAGGTGAGTTATCTTAACATTAAACTAAAAGCACTGTAGGATTAAAGATATATATGCGAATAACCACATGAGCTTAGTAGTTTGTACATCCCTGTCAAATATGATACTGCCTCGATGAAATAATAGTTTTCTTTGTCAATGGATACCAGCAGGCTTATTTGTAAATTTATGTCTTAAAATGTAAGAACAAACATTCGAAACATAACAATAAATTATTTAGGATCAGTATTCTGGAATACCCTGCCTCATAAACTTAGAATACTCCTGACCATTAACCAGTTTAAAAGAAACCTAACAGCTCCTTACTCGTGAATTATTATTGATATTACATTATATATGTGTCTGGGTAAATATATATAGGTGAAGCACAATACTGGGCCAATACAGGACTGGACAACAAAAACAAAAAGTGTTAGCTGCTAACCAAGATACATCTACACCTAAAATTAAAGAAGATAAGATATCTTTACTCACTGTTATGTGGTGCAATGCCAAGTGAAGTTGATCTAAAATATGAGAATGTGAAACCTTTCAGAAATAAAAAAATTGCTTGACTGATGTATGCTAGTACCTCATCAGAATCCAACCAAGACTTTTAAAATGTTAAGAATGATCAGAGCACTCTGGACGTGAAATGGTGGACACTGTAACTTACGAAATCCACGACATTGTCCACAACCACAATTTTTTTCAAACAACAATAAACCGGCAGGATGCGTTTTTTGTGTCTCTTCTTTCTTCATGGGCCTAATATACAGCACAAATGTTATCAACAGGAACTGTCCGCAAAGAAGCTGGTTATGAAATAAATATAGCGTAACTTACATGACACCAATTTGCCCGGTATTGTTCGACTCCACAATTTTTTTTTATATATTGTACATTTTTTTCTTCAGGTTATTGCGGTATATGCATACCACCACAGACAACACACAAGGAAAGTGGTTTGTGTCAGCTGTTGTGTGGGCAGAGATGAGGAAGTCTACCTCTTATAATGTAGATGTGACCATGAACAATGATGCGGTGGTGTAAGAAGCACAATGTGAATGTGGTGCTGGGCAGGGCCCTACAGCTCACTGCAAGCATGTTGCAGCAATTCTGTTCGGCCTGACACTACTGTCAGACAGGAACTATCTTGACAGAAGTGACATGTACACAGGTAAGACGTTTAAAAAAACACTTATTTTCTGCATTCAATGTACTATGTACAAATATTGGGGCAACTGTCAATGCACAAAAAATTGCATTTAGTTTATCCCAATTTTTTACAAATAAGCTGGGTAGTTTCAAGAATGTGACACGCTCTTGTCAACATATCAGCAACAATAAATAAATGAAAGGGTTAAAATGCATATAAAATTAATAAATGTACACTTTGACTTGACATGCAGGTCCTCCAGACGTTCCATCATGCTATACCTTTTAAAGGAACTCCTATCAAGTCCAGCAGATTACATGCAATTCGTGGGAAGGACAATGCGGACCTTATATATGATCCTTAATCAGAGCAACTGTAGAACAACGACTCTACTCCAGACAGGTTCACTCTATTTGACGAAACAAATCTTATACAGCTTGTATTCCTTTTACAGACCAATTGAAAAATAGTTACTTGTCAAAACATGGGCATTAGTGCAGTCTCTGGCTTTATGTATAAAGCAAATAATACAATGTTGCTTATATCTCTACATATACATATTTCAGGAAAGTCAACCAATGCCAGTGATGCAGCTGTTCCCTCCTGCCAATCCACATGCCCTTGCCAACGACCACAACTACTTAAAGTTAACTCCACAAGATCAGTACTTGAAAGATGAAATGGTTAGTTATTTCCATACTTTTCAATTCAATATACATACATGCATCTGTATTTACACAATGTGCTCCATTGAAACAATGCATACGGTTACAATAGAGTGCATTGGCTCAGTGACTAGAACGTTGGACTCTCAATCAAGAGAACCCGGGTTCGAATTCAGTGCTGCTGTGTTGAACCTTGGGCAAGTTCGTTCACTCTACGTTGCTCCAGTTCACTCAGCCGTATGAATGAGTACCTGGCTATAGACAGTGGTGGATATTTGTGTACAAATAGCCTTTGTGCATTAATTGCAGCATGTCTGAAAGCTTCCCAGAGAAGTTGAGATGGTGCTCGATCAAACAAGTCTGCTAGGGAGTAAAGTGTAAAGTGCTTTGAGCAGTCATCAGGACTGGATACTGCGTTATTATATAAGAGATTACTTTTTATAAACATTACATCGTCACAGCACAGAGTCCAACTTACAAACCATTGTGCAATGCAGCTCTGAGCATTTCATTTGAAACTAAAATAAAACAAAATTAAAACTTGAAACAAAGAGGGGGTTTGTTTTATTGCAATTAATATCAGACTAACTGGTGATAATACAACTATATAGCTTTTTTAAAGCTGCAATATCAGTTCGATTTTTATGCTCCTCGCTTTTCTGACTAATTTCCCAAAAATCAAAGCTATCAATTATCCATTAAAATATCCTAGTTCATTGGTGCACTTGTGCTACTTCGTTTTGTAGAAATTAATAAACAAACTGCGAACTATTTTGAATTTGGTTTTGAGTTGAAGGAGTCGAAACTAGCAACACTTACTTGGACATGCATCTGGAAGTGGAAACTTCATATAATAATATCGTGTTCGCGAATTTGGGCGAGACTGACCTCTGACCCTCAAGATTGGTGCCTTGATCAAGCCGTTTTTGTTGATAGTACAGTGTTCGCAAGTGTTTATACAACACGTTCTTATTTTATGGCATTTACGCCGGCGATGGGATGTTCCCGGACATATGCCACCGACTCAGCAAAAAAGGGCCAAATTACGCAGACAACGACAGACAGTCAGTATTCGCGTCAGATGGTTTATTTGGGAAAAAACAGTATGGATTTGTGGAACAACATAACTCACAAAAGAAAGAGCTGGAGTAAGACTAAGAACAGATGCTGCGTTCGCAAAACTTCTTCTAGAGAAGTTAGTAATTTCAAAGTAGTCAGCTTGAGCCACGCATATTTATTCGTATGAATATAATATTATGTTGCTTATTATGTTCACAAAACCACCACCCCTCAATACTGTGAAAATGTCCATAACAATAGTATGTAGGCCTTCGTAACATGTATCGATAGATGTGAGAGAGCAGAGAAGTACCGTTACAATACAAAGAATTGCAGCCCATGTTTTGTTAAGTTACAAATCCTCTTGTACATGTAAATTATAGAAGTTCTGTTTTAGTTGTTTTTTATTTTGATCTTTCAATTTATCAATAACATGCATTTGGTAATTTATACTTCTACATTCATACCTTTTGTAGAAAAATGTTGTAAATGTTGTTTTCCGTTTCATTTAATTAATTCACTTCATCTCACTTTGCGCGATTCAATTTAAATACAGTCAGGGTTGACAGCTAAGTTTCTGACAGGACAGTTTACAAATTGTTTGCACGTTGATGACACTGAAGCCACAGAGGCTTCGCTTCAAGGAACATACTTTCCCAGTCAGAAACCTCTAGTTAATAACCACAGTTGCAAGTAGTTGAAAGGCCGTAATAATTTTTGTTTGTTAAATCAAGCCAGGAAATCCATAATATAATGCCTTTGTTGCTCTCATAAGAGACACGACGAACTGCTGGAATCTTCTTCTAAAGACTTACGGTGACTCAGCCAGCCTTTAGACAAGTGTAGCCAGCTTCCAGTGGCACCTTGCAGTCCAGCTAAAGAACAAAGGGGATATTGATCATTGAACAATAACAGGTGGTAATCCACCCTCTGAGTAAACAGTAGAACTTTGTGGATACTGCCAGGGGTTCACCCACTGCCAGCCAAATGTCCTCCTCATTAATTAGCAGTGTTAGATGAATGGCACATTGAGGCCACAACTAAGGCATTGGGTATTTTGCATGGTTTACTATTGAATTCATAAAACTTTGTTTTGTTGAACTGTCAGTGAAAAATTGCAAAACTTTTTATTTATTTTATATTTTTCGAATAAAATTAGTTTGACTTTATTTCCTGTAACCTTCTTTCCAGCCCATCTGTGTTCTACCTGTACTTAGTTAATAAGTTGACACTTGTAAATTGTCTAGTTGTTTGTTATGTACTACACTTTTACAATATATATACAATAATAACTTTGCCACTCTCATATCATTGTAATTGTTTCACAACTGGGCAAATGACCTTTTCACTCGCGAGTGCTGGGCAAATGACATTTTGGCAACATATGTTTACCTGTTAATGAAATTAAAAAGTTTACAAGTTACATACCACACATATGTAATATTATATATATATATTGACGGGTAGTAGTGCTGTCAAACCATGTTAATTTTCACAAATAATCTGACTCATTCCATATTCCAATTCATGACTTTGTTCGACAGCTTCAACACAAAGGCGCGAACTACCTCAACATCACTGCAGCCGTCACATATGACAAGATCTGTGTTGGCTCTATCAAGCATCAGTGTTCGTAGCAAAGGCAGCTCAGATGTCCAGTCACTTCCTGAGGCTGGATGCAGCTCAGGACAGTTAGAACAAACGTAAGTATTAAGTGATGCTGCTATGCAAACGTTATATATTAAAGCCCTGCGCGGGCTGGAAATTTGAGCCCGCATCCGCCCCGCAACTATGTAATTTGACCCGCAACCCGCCCCGCAGTAATTAGTCAAAAGTCAGCCCGCACCCGCCCCGCAGCCCACAAAAGATGACATGGAATCATTAAAAATATATCTTTATTAATCATTGTTGTTTACAATGTTAACAAATGCAAGGCGCTGGGTGACAACCATGTCGTACTTGGAATTCCATCTCTAAGACAAATAGAACCATTGTCATTATAATGTAAATGCCCGAAGGTGATAAGCAGACCTGGGGCAAAGTAAAGGTACGAGTACAAATTTTAACGTATTTTAAAATTATTAATTAATCTAATTGATATAATTCAGCACAAGTGAATATGCGATGGCACACTGCTGGCATTCATTTCAGTGGCATCCTATGATCTTATAATCTATTTGCCATTGTACTGCATGAACATGAGTTGTTCAAAGGGTGAGTCTGGTGCACAAAGGCAGTGTTGCAATTTGCCATCTGCCGATATTAGAAGTTTGCAATTTATATTTTTTGATCGTAGACTACTGATTGTTGAGAGGATTTTTACATGTCCATATAACAGGCTCAAAATCCCCTCTGGACCAGACTACTGGCACCGGATAATACTAGTGTAGAAGGCAGTTTGACTTGAGCCATCTGACTTCTACAGAGGAAGACTGACAGTTCTTGTTCTTAGCAGTTAGCACTGTCAGCCAGAGCCAAGTGGCAGAGTCTCCTGTCACCACACATCAAAGGCATTTCCTGTCTAATTAGTGGGGTAACTGCTCTTTATGGACATCCTGGTGGCTTAATTACACAAACAGATTGATGGCCTGAACTGATACTTCCATCTGGAAGAAGCCACTAATCACACCTGACTGAAGCTGGCAAGGCAGGCCAGCACATGTTATCATAACACTGTTTAAACACAAACAAAAGGGCAATCTGGTAATCCCCTATTAACTAGCTCAAAGAATGTCCCACCTTTGAGTAACTGGTGACCATTAATGAGTTACAAAAATCAACCCGCAGTAGCCCACATGTAGAAATTACTAGCCAGCAGATCGCCCCGCCCAAATTGAAACTTAACCCGCACCGCACTGCAACAACAAAAAATCCAGCCCGCGGACTGCCGGCCAAAACCCGCCCCGCGCAGGGCTTTAATATATATAAATCATAGCATAATAATTGGAAGATATGCAAACATATGTGATTGGGTTTAATAATTATGTTTTATTCTTACTAATCTTAGGGTACTTACACCATCTTTGGTTGATAAGGCTTTTGTGAAACTTTCAATTACATTATACATTTAATTTGCAGTTACATTTTTTAACATAATGGTCTATTTATTTAATTTGGAATATTTATGTTGCAAACATAAATTCGTATATACAGTGCAAGTATATTCCATTAGCACCCCCCTCCCCCGTCTTCCGATATCACCACTCCATCC
Source organism: Paraescarpia echinospica (assembly GCA_020002185.1). Classification (NCBI taxonomy): domain Eukaryota; kingdom Metazoa; phylum Annelida; class Polychaeta; order Sabellida; family Siboglinidae; genus Paraescarpia; species Paraescarpia echinospica. Next base: position 55,738,861 of record CM034541.1, on the reverse strand, counting down.
AAGCGGCTGAAGTTATAGTTATGGCGGCTCAGTAGCGCCAAAATTTAGACTACACCATTTGGTTCGGCCAGGCTCAATTTCTGGATCCACCCCTGTATGTGAATGTGTTGTTTGTCTGCATGAGGATTTTGCAGTAATGGGTGTCCTCGTTAAATTGCATATTGTTGTTAGACATGCATGTGAATTAAAGTAAAGACAATGTAAAGTACAAACATTTTATTGAAACTATTTGATAAGATTGACTACAAAATTATGAAAAGCACAATACAACTACAGGTACAATCACTGCACTTGATGTGTATAATGTAATAATTTTTAATATCACATACACATCACATGCACATAATATGCAAAGCAACAATAGAAACAAAAATTAGGAAGAGGTTGAACAAATGTCAGGTACATATAAAAAACAAACAGTTATTTTTATTATGATTCTTTGTTGCAAAAAAACAACACTAGTTAGTACATGTGATATCAAATGCTAGTTGTAGTTTATACATGCCTTATATGTTTACAACTGACAAAAAAAAATTAGTGACTAAACAATGATGTGTATTTAAAAAAAAAATTAATACCCATAAAATGTAAACCAATGAGAAAAAATTACTTACAAAGATGTTTAGTTGAACTTAAAATAGTGACTGGACTAGACAGGGTCATCCCTATGTGACTGAGAATTACATATACAATCACTACATGCTACATTGCTCCAGTTTACTCAGCTGTATGAAGAGTACCTGCTACAGACAGTGGTGGACAGTCTTCGCATATTAATTTCAGCTTAATGCTTCCCAAGTCAAGATGGTGTTTTCGATTTAACAGGTCTGCCAGGGAGCCAGTAAAGTGCTTTGAGCAATCCTGAGGACTGGATAGTATACAATATCAAAACTAACCTTACTCAAGTGTTGTTTAATTATCATGAGAAATGAAAATGTAATGTAAATTATTTGTGAAAACATAAAAGTGATAAAAAAAGAATAATTTAGAAAGATGATACATGGCATGAAAAATATATAACAGTCCTCATGATTCATAGATAATTTAAACAAGTAAAATGCTGCTGTCAGTGTATCAACAGACTGTTGCTGAAAAATGTAAAAAGGCTTTCAATACCATTACTTCATCACAAACTTGTGTTGTACATAACAAGTGCCTGGTGTATGTTGCAAGAACTCAGCTGGCTGCCACTGACTATCAGCAACACAAAGACAATGAAACCCTACCACTGTAACCATACTGGATAATTCATGTATTTTTTCATGGACACTGGTAAAAGTTATAGTTGAATTGAATAAAAATACCTTGTATTATTGACTTTTGATAAATGTGTCGTCACATATAAAAATATCATACATGTCAGAGCCATGCTAATTGTCACTTTTTCTCCGGTATAGGTAGATGCAGATGTACAGCAAAAAGTCAGGAAGCTGGTATGCAGTACTATCAAAGATAACGATGTAGTTCACCGAAGAATGCTCGACACTGAACCTCTCTCACAGCATTGAAAGTTGTTGCCCGAAGACTCATGCCATAACTGCCAGACCCTGGCACCCACCTTTCCATCACCAATTGCAGAGCTAATCAGGCGTCACTTCATTCTTATGTCGAGCAACCTGCATTCTACATTGGTTTCCAGTCAGTCAAGCTAACTGACTGATCTGGAAGCCAGTGTAACCCCTTGGCACTGGGGAATCTGTCATGGATGCAACTCACGACACAATTGGGATCACTCGGTGGACATTCACATGACAAACTGTTAATATGCAGCATATTGCATGGCTGTAGAATCTTGTCCGAGATCCTGGACATACAACTGCCCAGTATGCCATATTAACTTGGAGAGCTAGTAGTACTAAGCACACTAGTTCAATCTCCTGTAAAGAAAAGCATATATTCAGTAAACAAAAACAGGCATCATAGTAGTGTTGGGAGGAAATAATTATGGAGTTGTTCATTGTCATAATCAGAAAATATAAAATCATGTTTCATGTATGATCTGCAGCATTTCATAAGAAAAAAGGCAGCAAGAAATGTTATACTACAGCTGCATCTATACATGTTGATATCTTACTTCTTAGGAACAGTCAGTGTTTACCGGGTGGAGAAAGGGGGTGGGTTGATACAGCATGCAGACATTAGTGGATTATGCTATTTTTCAAAACGGTGACAAATTTTAACTATTTTTCTTTACTAGGTGTTCATTGTCATTACAGCAATTTTAAATTGTTCAATTTCATTACAATGACGCTTGATTTTAGTCAATATTATAGACTGATTTTTTAATTCTGCTAATCAGTAAAGTACATTTTCTTTTTTTTTCAGTATATAAATTCATGTAACTGTCCGTCATGTGTAACTACTACACATCTCCATGTTGTTTGACATTTTAAGCCTGAGGTTTAATGGTCAAGGTGAATGTTGGAAATGACAAAATGAGGTGTATTTTCTAACAGTGTATTTTCCTCGTCAAGTTTTCAAAGGTTCATAATATGTATGTCTACCTTCTTCAAGAATGAATCATTTATTTTATCAATTTATTTTAGGGTCATCGCCATATGCTAAATACTTTTTAAAGGTGTATTAATATGTCTTTGTTGATACACTGGGTATAATATACAAGTGCAGAAGTCAACCTAGTTTTTCATGTCCAAGATGTTATTATTAAAATGTGTATGAAAACAAATGTATATTTAAATGTGCACATTAAAATATTGGTGTCCTGTAACTTACGCTATTATTTACTCCATAACAAGCTTCTTTTATGGACAGTTCCTGTTGATAACATTTGTGCTGTACCTTAGGCACATGAAGAAAGAAGAGACACAAAAAAAATGCATCCTGCCTGTTTACTGTTGTTTAAAAAAAAGTGTGGTTGTGGACAATGTGGTGGATAACGTAAGTTACAGTGTCCACCATTTCACGTCCAGAGTGCTCTGATTATTCTTAACATTTTAAAAGTCTTGGTTTCTGATGAGGTACTAGCATACATCAGTCAAGCAAATTTTGATTTCTGAAGTGTTTTACATTCTCATAATTTCATACCATGTAACTTACATCATGAACTTCACTTGGCATTGCGCCACATAACAGTGAGTAAAGATATCTTATTTTCTTTAATTTTAGGTGTAGATGAATTTTGGTTACCGTCTAAGACATTGTTTTTGCTGTCCAGTCCTCTTTTGGCCCAGTATTGTGCTTCACCTATATATATTTACCCAGACACATATATAATGTAATATAAATAATAATTCACGAGTAAGGAGCTGTTAGGTTTCTTTTAAACTGGTTAATGGTCAGGAGTATTCTAAGTTTATGAAGTAGGGTATTCCAGAATACTGGTCCTGAATAATTTATTGTTAGGTTTCGAATGTTTGTTCTTACATTTAACACATATAAATTTGCCAAACCTCTTACAAATAAGCCTGCTGGTATCCATTGACAAAGAAAACTATTATTTCATCAAGGCAGTATCATATTTGCCAGGGACGTACAAACTACTAAGCTCATATGGTTATTCGCATTTACCTTTAATCCTACAGTCCTTTTAGTTTAATGTTAAGATAACTCACCTTTCTTTGTATAGAGACTTGCTCTTTTCCTCCAGCTTCTTTCCGCACTGGGATAAGTATTCCTCTAGACTCCCCAGTGTAAATTTGGGTAGTTGGTGCATACCACCATGCACGTCCCTATAGATGTTATACTGCGGCATTTTCATGCTGAGCTCCTCTTCATTAACCTGTAAAATGAAAAACAATGATATCATCCCAAGTTATGTTCAATATGTGACTAAGATAAAGTATAGTGGCTTTGGAGTAAGACTGCTCATGATATAGAAGAAAGCACTGTGATCAGGCTGGGCTGGTACCCCCGCATCCCTTTCGATAGTGTATGTTACTCCAAGGGTTTGTGCTGGTTTTTATGAAATATAAAAACACACCCTCCCATCTTTAGGTAAGGTAAGGATGCATTTTATTTATCCCAACAGCAGAAACAAATTATGCAGAGAGTGTGCCTAGTGTAGTGGTTAGCACATCCGCCTGGCATGCCAGTGCTCTGAGTTCGAAACCTGGACTGAGCAGGCATGATATTTGGTGTAAAAATCTGGCTCTCAAAATTGGGGACTGTGTATCCCTCGTGACTCGGTAATGTCGGTCCCGTCTCAATTTGGGACGTAAAAGAACCACTGAGGACGACAAGCACCCTGGTAGTGACCACCCTCAGTGCCAGCATATAAAGAATGAGACCTCATAAGACCATTACATTGTAACCACAATAATACAGACTAGTCAGTTAATAGAACATTGCCAAGCGCTGGAGACAACTAGAACTACAAAATATGAAAACAAATACTAAGATACAAATTTTACAATAACAATTTACATAATGTCAACAAAATATAAAACAAATCACTGTGTGATGGGAGACTCCACACTATTATTATTTTTAAAGTTTAATAATAGGACATTGTTACATAGCCGAGCATCAGAACCGTGTGTGCCAGTGATAAATGTCTGAGCACTAAACGCGCATGCGCCTATTGTGGCTTCTTTCCGGTGCACGGACGCGGAGCAGCAAGCCGAGCATCGGAACCGCGTATGTCAATGATAAAGGTCCGAGCACTCAACACGCATACGTGTGCATGTTGTGGTGCTCGGACACAGCGCATCGGAACTGTGTTCATCGGTGTTATAGCTGGTCCGAGCACATTCCCGACCGCGCTGCGTTTCAGTTCTCCTTTTGTCTCGGATTCATTACTTATCGAACTGCTTACTAAAATAGGTCTACTAACATATACATTGAATATATACTATAATTATCTAGGTAATGCTGCCATCATTTGCACGACGCAACATGATTATAAGAACATTTATGTGTTCAAATGATATAAACAAAACTTTGTTTACTATTTTATGATGGAGTTTTCATAAATATATGCTATTAGAAAATGTGTCTCTTACAACAATATGTTTCAAATGGTGTTCGGATTTGACAGATATAGTGCTACTGAAATGTTTATTTACAGTAATCTGCTTATTGTGTTCCTGGTATTAGAACTTTTGACATATAGATTTACATGCCAGTTATAGTTCTAAATTATATTTTTATTGATGGTTCAAGTAGCAGCAATATTTTACTTACTGGCCATATGTAACTATTGCCATAATTGAACACTAATGCATTTGTATGTTGTGTGGAGTCTGCGAATAAAGCATATTATTATAAATAAAATATACTTTTAGTACACCTATAGCCATAGTAATTTGTAAAAGCAATTGCTCAAAGCAATGTAGTCTAATTACAGCATATACATGCACATAATTGCCAACAAAATATAAACGGAATAAAACTATGGTATCATAATTACACGAAAAGCATAAGTATTGGCAAGGACATACATAACTATTTTAATGTAGGCCCTATATGTGTGGGCAATAGTAGTTTTGTAAAATATGTATGTATGTATGTAAATAAAGAAGTCATTATTATTATTGTTCATGTTATTATGCGGGTGCGTGCCCAAGGGAGTTTTCTCGTTGCCCAGAAACCCCCCAAGAAATCCCACACTATACGGCAGTGTACAGTGAATGATGGCATGCAACATCCACCGTTACTGTGATACCCATTTGGGAACCCACAAATATATCTATCCTGGGTACGCCTCTGTTATGTGTTCTACATATAATGATATACTAGTTATGATGAATTATGACAACAGCAGAGTAGAAACACCAGAAGACGATTTTATTGAAATAATGCATACAGATGTGTGAAAGAACATGTTAAGTAATGCTATAAATACAATCACAGTTGCAGAATAGCATCAGTGTCTAAGTACTGACACTATAAACCCATTAGCCAGCTTAAATATATGTAAATACATTACATATAAATAGTAATAGGACTATCTAATATTTACTTTAGGCTATCTTAATTAACAATAAAATAATTATAAAATATCAAATGAAAATATTAATTTAATCTTTAAAATGCCACTGGCTTAAGGTCACAGGCTCCATTTGAAATGTTATATTTTAATTATCAGTCATATGTTAAAAACTACTCGTCATAGATTAAAGTTGCATTCTGAGTTACACAACCATGTTTAAGGTGTATGTACAACCTAAACAATAATGTCAATATATACTTATTTGAGTATACTTGCTTCCGTATATGTCACTTTGGCATTTGATGTTATTTGATAAATTACGCTTTTGCAAAAAATAAACATGACATGCATACGTAATTTTAATTTGGATCTTAGAATTACATATTGTGTGAACGAAAATTTATATGGAGTTGAAACTAATTAATTGCACAACTTAATATATTATTGGTCATAATTAGTTTATAAAATGTGATTTTCAAAGGATGTTCCGTATCGCCAACGTTGATCCCAAATAAAACTACGCCATGCTCAATTGCCATATTTAGGGGAAGCGAGAGCAAACACGTGATGACTGGCGCATGCCCGTTCAATGCTCGGATCTTTAACGCTGAGGCACACGGTTCCGATGCTCGGCTACGCAACCACTTCGTTAATAATATTCAATTAATTGTACACGTTATAGTACGAATAAATATTAGTATTGACAGTTTTCGAAACATCATGAATTATCGCTCACACACTGTACCAACCTACCTGACAATCAATTCGCGTTTTCTGGCAGACTGCTTGGCACTTCGTTTCTTCCGTTCATCTTTGAGTTCTTTTAAACTACAACATTGATAAAACAGGTCATAATGTGGGTGAAAAATGCTTCATATAAGTTTTCTGTACACTACGACGTGACGTTGGTGACTGACAGCAAGGCCTAACCAAAGCAATTATATAATTGCTTTGGCCTGACTTGCAAGGGATACTTCAGTATTTGCAAGTTGGTGTAGTTCGCTAGGGGGCAGCACATCTTAGCTTAGCTTAGGTCACTGAGTCCAATTTGTGCCTGATTATCGTTTGGAGAACTTCGTTTGGAGAACTTCGTTTCGAGAAAATATTTTGGAGAACATTTTTTGGAGAAAATCTTTTGGAGAAATATTTGACCAAACGCCATTCTAGTTAATTATTTGACAAAAATCTTGCACAATGACAGCGTAAAGGGATAATCGAAAGTCAGAATTCGACAATCTCGGCGTAATTGGATAATCGAAAGTCAGAAATCAACTATGTAGCATTGTGGAATTATGGCCCTAATATCGTTCCATAATAAATAGGCCCACTCAAATCAGGCTACCAGCGCTATTGGACCACGTAATAAACAGCCAAAATTGACAGGAAGTTAACTTGTAGTAGGTCTACTAGGAGGTGCACGGTGCGCGCGGAGCGTCTACAATTCGATTCACTTAGGGGTCATCTCAGAACGTCAATGTCCGATATCAGACGAAATTACTTTCATCTTGCCTCAGTCCCCCCACCCACCTCAGACGAATTTTTCAAATATTAATATGATGATACCAGTATAATTAAGAGTGTTGGTCGATGTCCGACGCCAGATGAAACTGCTTCAGACCCCCGTCCCCCCAACAAAAATAATTTCGCTTAATATCGGACATCGATGTTCCGAGATGATCCCTTAGCAAAAATGAAACTACACTCTAGGAACAACGATTCGCTACCTCGTTTGTGCATTTTATATGTAGGTTTGGTAAAATAATTAGAGACAATACTATTTTAGTTTACGATTTAGATATTTTATTATAAACTAAAGACACTAAAGTTTAGTAGGGTCTAACTGATTATAGTTATATATATATATATATTGTTATATTTATGTAAGGCATAATGAACATGATATGTACACCTATAAAAATATATCATGTCATTAATGAATAAATATTCCAGAAATGTATACTTCAAAGCCCACGGTTAATGTTCAACTGAAAAATGCGTTCAACATCCCTGTTTTTCATGTGTGGAGGTACATAAATTATCGTTTATATTTTCGATCAAGGATATTCAGATGAAACCAAAAATTAAATGGGGAGTGGTAGAAGAGGTACACACCTCATGCTATGAAGTAATTCATTTTTGGTCTCCGGTTTTGGTGAGAGAACCTAGATTACATTCTGTAAAGTGATTACCCGCATGCCCCCATTTATCTTAGTCTAAACTCAATCGCATTAGGCTTCTATCAAAATATTTAGAAGTACAATCACATAATCTTTTGTGCACAATAACTAGATGTGTAACCGTATACGCACACTCAAAGTCATCAACCATGGACACATGCGTTGAACATAAAAGGCATCCAGTGTTGCCTAAGGTCACGAATTTGTTCAAGCCCTGACAACAAAGCCAAACCCAAAACACTGGCGTCGGAACATGGTGGATATTTGGTGGGTTGAGGCTCTCCAAAACCACGATTTGCACTCCCCCTCTTGAGGCTCGCCAAAACAGCCACATTAAGGCTCTCCAACATCACAATTTGCACACCCATTGAGGCTCGCCAAAATAATTCCATCCCCAGACTCTTCAAAAACCTCGATTTGCACCCCCCCCCTCCCAAATATCTACATTGAGGCTCTCCACAAACATGAATTTGAACTCCTCATATATTCATGTCTGTTAGGGGTGAAACTAGCCTCGATTCCGATGCTCGATGTCTGATTTTGTTTTATTTCTCTCGCTGATCCTGTACAGCTCTCTCCACCAGATCGTTCGCTCTCGTTTTCCACCCTTCTCCCAATCCTTCAAAATCTCTTTATCGTCTCCACAGACGCACCGACTTTGACACATCATATAATCCACTTGCCAGAAAAGAGATACAATTAACCGAAAGTGCTACTTAACCCCCGCTTTAGTGCATCGGCACTTCCAGGTGTAAATTATAATTTTGATATACTCGTTTGTGCTGAATCAAATAGAAAACAACATTGCTCTCTAGTCTAACAAATTCAGTTTTGTTACAGCCTGTAACATAGCTGTTAAGGTGTATCAGAATGGGACGAGGAAAGGCGAATGTGTTTTTGGAGGACAATCGTTCAGATGGGACCACCTTGATGATATGTTGCAAGACATGTTGTTGTTGTCTATGGAAGTTCCCATAGAAACCAGGAGTATACACCTCAACAATAAAATAAAAAAAATATTGAATGAGTATTGGTTTACATTATTTATTCATTGTAAATACGGAGAAATTACATTATCACATAAGTATGTACGGTATCAGCGGTATGCATGGTCTATATATATATATATACAAAAAATACAGTGAAACTACAACTACAGTGAAAACATGATGTATATCAGAAGTACCTTTCTTAGAAAACTGAACGATGAAATACTACGAGTCTCAAGGAATCATTTCAATCGACGATTATATTAACATACGATAAGTAATATATTGTACACACTTCTGAAACACCGTGCTTCTTTGTGCATATTCGTTAAATGTGTTTGCACCGCACGTTTTAAGAGAAATCATTAACACAGAGTATAGTTGGCACTTATCAAAAACGAACGACCGTAAGATGCACAAGCGATACGGTCATCCGAGGAAAACCAGACCTGCTGTATTTCTTGCCATAGATTTATGGTAACGTAGCATTTAAATTAATGTACATTAACGCTATGCAATTTGCACACATACGTATAAGGCATTTCAAGTTTACCGTGCATATTTGACGTACATATTTAATAAGTCTATGTTATTAAAACATGCAACATATGAGTGAGAGTACATTATGAACAATTAGTATACGGTGAGAAAATTATATTTACAAATGAACAGTAAAGTAGAAAATTAGATTCACCTTATTAAACATAGGATACTATAATATTTTTTTGCAAACAACCTCTGTTTAGTTTTAGACAAGGCTATTGTTCTACAGACAGCATCGATTTAAGGAATGTTTTTAAACACAAACATTGATATTGATAATATAGTTGTTGTCTTCCTTGAGTTTGATTGAAACATTTGTACTGTTATACAATGTATGTTATAAAAATTTACTAGCTTGTGTAAAACGTTATATCTACTGTAGACTACAAAGTCGAAGTCGACAAGGAAGACATCAGACACATGAAGAGGATGTGCAGGAAACCCCGTGATTGAGGCTGTAGCGGCGTAACCATTGAGCTAGTCTTCCAGGGACTTGCACCACGCATCACTGCTGAAACGCAATACATGTCATAAGTGGCGATCTTTAACTCGTAAACATGACACAGATAACAATACAGACATTTCAATGCGGTATTTCAAATCCGCGTTGACAATACGATTTTAAAAATATTTTTTAAATAATCATACATTTAACATGAGCTTTCTTAGCAATTGTTTATGATCGTTTCAGTCTGTTTAATTACAAATTGGTCGTCTAAAGAAAATGTGTTGGCCGTTGCACATGATAGAATGAGAAACCAATTGTCCTTCCGGTATTTAACGGCAAATCGTTAACCAATAATTATAGGACACGCCATGTGGATCCCCTTCATGTACCGATTTCTAAAACCAACGTATTATATAAAACCATTAGACGTCGAGGTGTTAAGCTATGGAACTATATAACAACAACAGTGAATTGTATATATGCACTTGCAACGTCTAAATGTTAAGACATTTTTGTGAGTAAATAATGTTAGTGACTTATATAACTAACATTCATTGTTGCATTCAAATGCGTGTATTCGTGGCAATAGTACTGCTGTGATTTGTGTTGCTGATTTCTTTTCTTCAATTGCACAATCTGTTTCTTCTTCTTCTTTTTATTAAATTAGTTTACGAGCACCATGGAATTACACCACTTCGTGCCGCATGCTATATTGTACAGCATCGTAAATCGCTGCGATTGACAGGCAGTTACACTGTAGCGTATCTACGGTTTGGTAAACTGTGCCTCAGCTATTCGATTCACATAACTAAAAAGAAACAATTAAACTGTAGACAGAAAGAAAAACATGTGACGCAAATGACGACTAAATTCAGTTTTTTCGATGATTTAATGTACATTGCTTCTTGTTAAACCGACTTCGAATATTGTAGCTATTTATAATAATTGAAACATAAACTTGGACACAAACGAACGGCATTTGCAATAAGCGAAAGTTGAAAAAAGTTGTCGTCTCTTCCCATGTATACAAAATAAGTTTTATATTTTCTACCAACGATATCCAGACGAAAATAATTTAAAAACTGCCATTTGAGCAGTAGAAGAAGTACATATATGTCATGTTATGAAATATGTTTGCCCCAGACTTTCGTCACAACATTTAGAAGTACGAACACAACAAATTCTGTGCGCAAACAAATTATATATGTAACCGTATACGTACAGTCAGCGTCATCAGCCATCATCACATGCTCTGAACACAAAAAGGAATGCGTTTAATAAAATACAAATGGCTGCCTAAGTCTCGTTTTCGACGTACGCATGCTCATTACGGCATGCTCATTACGGCATCTTTATAATTTATACCTTCGCATCGCGCATAGCATCGCGCATCGCATCGCGCATCGCATCGCGCATCGCATCGCGCATCGCATCGCGCATCGCATCGCGCATCGCATCGCGCATCGCATCGCGCATCGCATCGCATCGCATCGCGCATCGCATCGCATCGCGTATCGCATCGCATATCGCATCGCGCATCGCATCACGCATCGCATCGCACATCGCGCATCGCATCGCGCATCGCATCGCGCATCGCATCGCGTATCGCATCGCATCGCGCATCGCATCGCGCATCGCGCATCGCGTATCGCACCGCGCATCGCATCGCGCATCGCGCATCGCGTATCGCATCGCGCATCGCATCGCGTATCGCATCGCGCATCGCGTATCGCATTGCTCATCGCATCGCACATCGCGCATCGCATCGCGCATCGCATCGCCCATCGCATCGCGTATCGTCCATCGCATCGCGCATCGCATCGCGCATCGTCCATCGCATCGCGCATCACATCGCGCATCGCATCGCGCATCGTCCATCGCATCGCCCATCGCATCGCGCATCGCTCATCGCATCGCCCATCGCATCGCGCAATATTCTGAACTTTGCTTTGAAAGCCCTGCCCCCTTCTGGCAGCTAAAATCTTCGTTCGGGAAGTGCGACTTTAACAACGATTTCGTTTCCATTTAATTTAACCTTTTTATTTCGAACGCGTATACAAGTTATTTGTTGACCTATAGAACGCCTATCGTATATAACAGAGCACCATATCTTTGTTTTCGCACAGAAATGTCTACTAATGAAGTAAACCGAAAAACCCCGAAATTTAACATTGATTAGATAGGAGTGAATCAAACCACTCGCTTGGAACAAAGATGGCGATACGCAATGCTCTATAGCGACGATTTAGGCATCGAACAAAATCGTTTTTTTAGTTTGTCTTATAAATGAGTACGTTTCTGTTAACATTAATGTATACTTATATAGTATATATTTAAATATGTAGCATGAAATAGCTGCATTTCATTTCCCCTTTAAGGGTTCTTACCGGTTTTAGGGTCCGTAACGGTCCTCTATGGTGAGCTTGTCTCTAAAACTTGGCTTGTCTGTTACATGGAAGATGGACATATCCGTTGGTTAAGGGTACTTACCGGTTTTCGGGTTCGTACCGGACGTTGGATGGACGTGAATAAATTGTTTATAACGATTGATGTGTTTTCTGCGATTGCTCTGCGTATAAACCGTATAAATGAGCTACGTGTAAACCGTCCACCGATTAGTTATAGGAACGTTTTACGTAATTTACAACAATTGTAGAAACCGTTAAATGGCATCAAAAACAACTGCATCATGTCTTCGTGCACAAAGGATACCTGAGACACTGACACGTGCCTGTTTCCAGCCAATACAAATGTTGATCTGGAAACAAAACACACAAGTATATATTACATACTCTGTAAAAGGAATACGACAGAATTTGCCTTTAGTTGCACTATGTAGTAATCGCGTTTTGTGATAATTGTGGCGACACCTTGTGGGAAACGAATACTTTTGAGGAAGTTATTTGATTTAGTCAACAGGTGGAATTACACGGATCAACGTAATGTTTCGCCGATTCTCTGTGCATGGGCTAAGCTTCTATTATACCTTTGTGGTTTCTCTTAGTCGCCTCTCCTCTCTCTCAATATTAGAAACCGACTTCACAGGCGTATATTGACTGTTATCGGCAGATGGCAGCACTGGTCTGGCGCCAGCACGATCGTGGCAGATGTATGCAAGACACGCTTCCACTGGTCGACCGCACCGCCAGTGGCACCGAAGGGCAGACGTCGGTGACACTATTACACAGAACGAACGCAATAATTCCGCCGTGTTAACGTGTGCCCTGGTGGTCGCCTCGATTACCGTGGGTCCGTGGTGTGACGCCATCGTTTGCTGCACATGGCGATCGGGCTTAATCGCGATCCGTTTGTGTAGTGTAAACGGTCTGGGATCGCGATCACGATACATTTACGCCTGCTTCAGAGTTGGATCGCGATCACGATGGAGGAGTGCCGTGTAAACGGTCTGGAAGTTGATGCATGCGTGTGCATGTATATGTTTTCGCGTTTTCGTTTGATACAATATGTCAGTCCATTATTGTATCTCGCTCTGTCGTGATAACACAAAGGCTTTAAGTAATTGCCGCGTGGAGCGATGGTTTATAACAAACCAAAAGTCGAACGGAAAGAAGCGCAACGGGAATGTTTATAGCAAAATAGCACAGTTGTAGAAAGTTAGCTAGATTCTAGAATATCGATTAAACCGGATAATGAAATTGATAATGATGATCATAGGCGGAGCCGAGGGGCTTGAGGGCACGTACCGCCTAGACCTTTGGAATTTAGCCGCACTATGCCTGCGCCAAATGCCCCCTCCCCAAGACCTTTCGCCGTGAATATTGTCCAACAGCACCCCCATCACCACGTCTTCCGATCCGACAGCGCGACAACTGAATGGTGACAGCGGAGTGGAATCTCCGGCGGAATATCTTCGACAGCCCCCCTCGTCTTCCGATGTCACGTTCCGACAGCGGAGACTCAATATGAATTTGATTCGGCCGCCAGTGAATTTTTTTTAGTTTCAAGGGCGTGCATTTGGAGGCTTTGCCCTCAGTCTACCCTCTGTGGATCGACTCTTCTTGATAATATGACATTGTGTTTCTTGCCAAGGTAGTCCGTATTCCCAACGATGTCATTCTAAAACGTGTGCCATCGACGATTACGTGATTGTGATTCACACGACTTTGTCGTAATTTAGACCGTTCGTGTCTTTGGTTGACCAGACCAGACAACACCAGACTCCCTCCGACTGTGGAATATCCACTACACCGACTGACACCGACTGTGCCTTACTGGAAGCCGGTATGACGCCATAATCACGTAAAATTTGAAACTTTCGAATACGTCATACTGACACCGACTAACCCCTACGTAGTCGAAAGTTTTCAAGCTTACGTTATTATGGAGTCACGCCGGCTTATAGCACAGCGCAGTCGGTGTAGTGAATACACTGCAGTCGAAGTGAGTAAGGTCTGGTATGGTCGGGCGAAGAGTACCAGTGTATTCCGGCTTTAAGGCGCATTCGTGTTGTTTACTTGTTATCAATGACGTAACGCTGTTGTAAATGACCGAGCAGGATCGAGTTCCCGCCGACGGTAGCGTCTATCGATATCTATCTCGTTAGGCGGTGTAGTGTGGACGGGTATAAGAACACCGCACCATTGTATTACGAGAATGGTGTACCGGGCGTTTACCCTATGGGTGAGTTATCACCGGATAACAGAAACGCGTTGCTTAAGCTCGGGAAGCGTCAACACAGCGTGTGTTATTCCCGTTATAATAACATCAAATCTCTGTTTATTGTTGAATGCATATTTACACGGTTTACGTAACTTACAAACCTTGTAATTTGACTTTCTACAGAGCTATTTGTAAGTCTCATGGTGTTACTTATAACCAAATGTAGTTACGGTTACTTCGCGGGGTCGTAGATATCAGCCGACCCAAACCACCGACGGAGTTCCAGCCTTATCATTCCTGGCGAGTATTGTGAGGTATCATCCCAAGCTATTGAACTACGCCTTCTTGTCAGATCCAAACCTTAACCATGTTTCTCAACATTAACTGGATAACGCCCTTATATAACAACTACCATACAACGGCTAGCCGTGGTGATATCCACCTAAACATATGCTTAACATAGGACATCAGAAGGGTTATGTTGTTCAATAGCTTGGAAGGAAAACGAATTTGTCATATTATAGATTTTAAAAGTCACTCCACGAGGCCTACACCCGTTTGTACGAACAATCAAATTATGATCTTTGCAAAGTACAAGACGGTAAACACGCCTAGTGCTAGAGACAAGCTGACCACAGAGGACGTCCTTTGGAGTACGGCCATCACCATGTGACAGACACGCCTAGTGTTAGAGACAAGCTGACCATAGAGGACGTCCTTTGGAGTACGGCCATCCTCCATGCGACAAACGTTACCAATACCAAGCCAACGTCGCTGAGCATTCATCTAGGCACGAGGAATGACAGTAAAAGGTAAATTAGATTATCTAAGTATATCAATTTAAAATGAATGACAACAATAACACTGTAACGGTATAGCTAGCATATACTGTATCTGAATAATATACAAAACAAAACGTCATGTTCATATGTATGTATTACGCTGCTAACTAGCTACACGTGGCACTGATCTAACCCTAGCCTAGACTAGTTCACTACTCTAAACAACGGCAGTGCCCACTACTCTACATGCTAATTTATTGTCCCTGTGGGTACTGCCTCCAGTCCAAAGGTTGATGCCTGAGTCCAAAACGGCTGACTCCCATGACTCGCATCTTGTCCTGTAAAACAGCCACACAGTAATGGATCAGAACACGTACGATTGAACAAATCGGCGTCGTATTTTCTGCGGCTTTTTTCTCACTGTTATGGCGTTTATTGGAACCCCGTTTGTCGGCAGTACGAGACTGCACCACTTACTGTCAAACTGGGATGGGTTCAAGTACTTGGGTACTTGTGTACTTAAGTACAGCAAGTACTGTACTTGGACGTGCACTTGCCATTTTGCTGAGTTCAGTAATTGGACGTGGACTTGAACTTGACTGTCAAGAGATCAGCTATAGTGGCTTCAGACATTCGGAAACCACCAGTTCACTTGTATTGTGGAATTTTGTGGTAGACATAATTGCCTTGGCTTAAGATAATGACTGAATAGTAGTAAATTGCAATCTGTTCAGAACCTCAGATATGTTTAAATGTAGCGTTCAATGTACTTGACTGTACGTGACTAAAATATTCTGAGTACTCTGTACTTGTACTTGAGTTTTTCATAAAGTACTTGTACTTGCCTATATTTTAGACGAGAACTTGTACTTGTGAAAATTTAAAGTACTTGTACTTGAGTACACTGTGCATGTACTTGACCCATCCCTGCTGTCAAACCCATATCCAAAAATAACTCTTTTCAGTGGTCTTGGAACGCCATTTTAACTCAGTTTTGAATGAGTACTATGATACATTCTAAAAATTTGAGTTTATCCAAATTGAGCATATCAGTAAAACGTAGGTGGAACCAGACAGAAATTAGTAACTTTTCGAGAAAATAGCCTAGAGTATTAATAGAGAAGCGCAAGGTTTTATCTGGTGCAAAGCATTCTTTATTTCTGCGGGGTGGCATATTTGCAACCGTTGTAAATGGTGTACATTTCAAATGGCAGACAACACAGCCACCCAGGGGCATGCTGGGAATCGCCGAGTTAAGCCCACAAACGTGCGGGTGCGGCTCAAACAGACCTTCACTAGAGTTACAGAGTCAACAAGAGATTACATCACATGTTTACTCCTTGCGTGCGATCTTTTATTTACCCTGACATAGACACCAGGTAGGTGGGACCAACGGCTTATCTCCCGAAACACAGACAATGTGGGTTGAATTAAATTGTGCACGTTTCGAAACTGCTGTCGGATGATGGATTCGAACCATCGATCGACGTTCTAGGGTTCTAAACCCGACCACCGCGCCCAATGTTATAGGGTGTGATGATGATGACTGT
Source organism: Paraescarpia echinospica (assembly GCA_020002185.1). Lineage (NCBI taxonomy): Eukaryota > Metazoa > Annelida > Polychaeta > Sabellida > Siboglinidae > Paraescarpia > Paraescarpia echinospica. The sequence continues at coordinate 55,721,862 of CM034541.1, read as the reverse complement.
ATGGTGACGATGATTATGACGACGATGATGACACATGCAATATGAACCACTCACTACAAACTGTTGTTGACAATTGTTGACGCACTGATCCCGGCACTTGGAATAATTATATTCTTCAACGCATCGAGCGTTCCCGGTAACAATGTAAATACTGACGGCGACAAATGTTGCCAAAGGTCAGCGCAGTCGTTCGTTAACACAAGTATCTAATCGAGAATAACTGTTGCACCAATTTGTATAATTCACACCATGAACTGCTTCTTGTCAATCAAAAGACTGGACCCCCGGACAGAAACATTTGCCCACTTTATGTGTTAACTTTGTATTAATGTTTCCACAGCGGCGTCAAAACCTTCCGCAGCCAGTCCAAGTGGGCGATAAACCAGGTTTGTTTACAAATGTGTTCACGCACAAATTCCTCGAATAACTAAGAACTGCATTGTTTTTAAGATAATAAATTGTGTAAATACTGAACGACTATTGACATCCTACAAGCAATATTGAGTTGGTGGTTTTAGAAACAATAAATAAAGATGTATTACCAGATGTGAAAGTCTGTCGCCGGTGACGGAATCAACGGCGTTAGTCTCTGTCTCAGTCTGTCTCCTGGTCATCCTACAAACAGAAGATAAAACTTTATTGAATGATTTAATTAACTCTTCAGCCTTTAGTTCTCTTCTCATTTTATCAACGTAGATACGTCTGTGTGAACCTCGAACATAGAATACACAGCCAAAGTCGACTATGTTAGTATTTTCTATAAAACAATAGGGTGATAATAAACTATACACTCAGTCTCAGATATTTAGTAATTTTGCACCAGTTCTTTAATAATCTGAACTACAAAATAATGTTAGATGTTTACAAATAATTACAACGGTTTGTGTTGTTTACATTCAGTAAAACACTTCCTAGAACGTTTTGACATTGAAAGGTGACGAAAAAGTCTTAGATATAACGTACATCTACAGTTGCCATAGTAATGTAGTTTATATCTCCAAAACAAATAACAACAATCTAAATTATAAAGAGAAACACCCAGGACAGTCACATCTACATTTATGGGAGTTGCTGGCTACAGATTGGGTTGTCATTTAGAGAGCCGGGTGAATCGGGGTGGCGAGACTAACGAGGGGTGGGTGACGTCACAGAGACGTTGTCATAGTGAATGTACTTACCACATAGACACTGTCTCCGAACTCTCTCTTGAGTTTGTCACAAGTGGGCGAAGACAAATGACACCTGCTCAGACTGAGGAATAAGACAGACATGTGAGAGAGATTGTGATTAGTCACTTCCGTCGATTACACGGGTTACATACAACAATTAATTACGGCGTCGTTTACATCGTCATTACAACTCTGAGCACTTTTCACCAATTACAATCGGTTGTTACTAGAGTCGTAAACGAAGTTAGACTAGTTGAATTAATGTCAACACATTATAAACTAAACGTTTAATTACTTACAATATTGTCAACCCAGGCGAAGCCTTCATCCACTCTGTAATGTGGACTTCGGCGGCTGAAGAGATATTGTTGTCGCGACACCTGCAGTGTAATTAAACCTCAAGTTGTCATTTGTCGTCGACACTTTGTTGATTTCACCGAGTTACTAATAAACTACGCAAAATTGATTAAACAACATTTACAAATGACATATTTCGTATCAAATATAATTAATTTCAATCAATTGATTTGTTTTAGGGCCAGCTTTTGTTTAGGCCCTAGAAATCAACTCGTTCAGTGGCTCCGTAACGTGTACGTTTTTAGGGTGAATATAGTCAGTATAATTACAGAAACGTATCGGGTAAATAGAACGCACTGGTCTAGTGACTAGTCATGTAAACTTACGCGAGCCATGTGAGCTTCGGACATTGTTTCTGCAATGTCGTAGCGAGGACCTCAAACCCGGCGTCCGCGAGGTGACAATCATCCAACCTACAACACACAAAATAATTGTTTTATATGTTTCACGGCCGACGACAGACGCCGACAACAAAGTTGAGTCTAACAATGTCGTGTGACGTTGACACGTCGTTGTCGTTACACATGTGTCTAGTAGAGTTAGTCGCGCTACTACTGTTGTTATAATACTTGCCCTAGTTCTCGTAGTCGCGGGAGAGAGGACGTGGACAGACAACTGCACAACAACTCGACATCCGCCACCTCGCTCAAAACAAGTGAACTCTCGATGAAGCCGTCGGTGCCAAGGCTGTGTAAGACAAATACACCAATTATACGCGTGACTCACAAATACACACTCAACTTGCAATCACACTACATCGTCAATCCATCAAATCATCTCTACATTGTGTAAATCAGACATTTATAAACAACATAACCGAGCGAGTAATTACCGCGATAAACCTAAACTGATCTGACAAAATTAAATCCGAGGAGTCACTATTCGTGTTAAACTGTCATTGGTCGTTAGATGAATGTATGCCAAGTCGGCGTTGAAACATTTTATCTAGTTTCCTCTCGGCGGCTTCTTAGTTTTTATACATTATTTTTAACTTTTTTAGACCCTCAAGGTGGGTGTTTTGGAGAGCCTCAATGTGGTTCGTTTTGCAAGCTTCGAGGGGGTGCAAATCGAGGTTACTGGAGAGTCTCAAGGTGGGTGTTTTGGCGAGCCTGGGGGGGGGTACAAATCAAGATTTTTAGAGAGCCTCACCCGCCAATATTCACCAGGGGCCGGTTTCATAAAGCGGCTAAGAACGTTCTTAACACTAAGATGATTATCTTAGTAAATGACGTGTTTTTTAATATACGGCTGTAAGCGAACATAGGAGTTCACGCTGTCGCGCTTACATTTATCCGGGCGTTAAATAATATCCGGGTGACGTTTCTGCGCGTGCGCGTATCTAGGGGAATGTATTTAGCACCAGCTACGATTGTCGCGCTTTCATTTATATATTATATATATATATATATATATTTATATAAATATATATATATAAATATATATATATATATATATGTCAATATATATATATACACATACATTATAAAATGTTTGCTTCCCACAGACATAAACAATTTCTGTCATAAAACAGTTTCCTCTCCACGCACACATCACGTGACTTATTCTTATACTTGGCCACAAATCTGAAACAACAAATTATAATTATGTACTCTAACTATAACGCTCGTATTACAACAAACGAAACATATTTAACTACTGTGTATTATTTATCACTAAGTGATCTACTGGTGCCAAATATTATGCCTTACACATGCATATAAACATCACCCGGATAAAATGTAACGCCCGGATATAGGTAAGCGCGACAACGCAAACACGTGACGCTAAGTGATTACGTAACTTTAAGTACGCTTCATGAAACCTGCCCTTGGTTCCAAACATCAGTCAATATGTGAGAGGGTTTAGAAAGATGCTCTTAAAGTTAACTTGTACAAAAAGTATCATAAGTTATTATTAAAAAACATTAACAATCGTGTGCTATTAATATTTATGATTATATACACTTATACAGTGATACAGTATACATGTTATACTCAATGTATACGTATATAGAACGTAAACATAAAGTTAGGCACTCTAGGTAATGCTTTTATATTGGTGGTACACACGCTTTCGTATTTGCGAAAGATTGATTTATTAAATTCAGCGGTGTTAATTGATTGCAAGTGTTTGCTCAAAATAAACTTTTTATGAAAATATAAACGTTTCGCATTTATCTGTAATCGTGTTATAATTGTAATGCCTAGTTATTATATGCAAACACTTTCCCAAGTTTATCAGCATCTCATGATTTCCTTTTGGCTTTGCCTTTAGTTTTAGAACAATCTCAGTTGGATTACGCTATTACGCGCATAATTAACTTTCAGTGACAGTTGCAGCTTAGCTGGAATTCCGGGTTGGAAATTAAGCTAATTTCATCAATGTATATAACATGTCATGTAATTTAATTACATGATGTGTGAACTTTTCGCATTATACGACTAGCTACAAACACACGTATCATTTGGAAACACAACAAATATTTGTAATGAAACAATACGCTTGCATATGTAACCCTGGTGGATATTCTAGTACTATATATATGTTAATTCACCAGAGGCCACTAGGGGTTAGAGGCCACACCCTGCTAGTCGAGCTAAACCGGTCAGCTATTTTATCAGGCGCAGTTTGCCCTGGGCCAGTGACAGAGACACACCCACACTTGTAGAGTCTCTGGGCCCAGTAGTTCGTTTATACCTACGGCCTGGTAAGTTAGTCTTGTTATATGTATGTGTTATTTGTAGTGGGGGTTTAATCATTGCATTGTATTGGATTATTATTATTATATGATACATTAGAATAATACGTAACGTTAAATTTATTAATGGTGTTATGTTTCCAATTTAGACGGGGATTATAAGGGCGTGGCGGTTCTATATACTGGGTAGTTCAGTATTGTCATGTAACTAATGCAACTGCATAGGCAGATGCTAGGTAATGTAGTAATACGAAGTACTATCTCGAATTCACTGGTGTGTATTACTATGTCTCTAAAAGGTTTGAAATACATATGCGAATATTATCCTATAATAATAGGTGTGTAATTACATAGTGCAGAAGGTGACGTGAATGTATTGGGATTGATTATGTATTGCTGTTACTTTGTTATTGTTGATATATACACGATAACTATCCAGTTGTAACATTATGTGATTATATGTTACAGAACGTTGAGTATCCCTCTGGGAGCTTAAAACATTGACAATTCAATAAACTCTGTCGTGCCCAAAAACCCAGTCGTCTGACTTGTTTACAAGTGATACCAGAAGTGGGGTTCGACAGAGTAAGCTCCCAGGGGAGTCGAGAAAGCATGGCGTCGGCAGACGAGAAGTTAGCGCGACTAGAGGAAATGGTGGAAACGCTCAAGCGAAACCAACAATCCATCAACGTCACGGTTACATGTCCCCCAAGTTTAAAATAACAAACAAAATATACGACAATAACCCATTATCGTATATTCAGACTTCGGCAAAGCTAACGGCGGCGGAACACCACTGGCAGGCAGAGCTAGCCAGGTTCAATTTCAGCATTCGCTATCGTTCCGGAAGACTTAATGCATCGGCGGACGGTCTGAGCCGGAAACCACTTCAGACTGAAACAAAAGAGTTCACAGTCATCGAAGAAGACGAAATAGCTGACATTCTCCAAGTAACGGTGTTGCCGTGCGATTTGCGCCAGAAATTACTCAAGGCAGCAGTCTGTACCACCACAGCACAGGTGCGATATACATCCAAGTATGCAGAGTCGCTGATCCTACCAAGTCTTAGTTCGGACGCGATCCAGGAGGCACAACGTTATGATCCGGTTTTGGGTCGAGTCTGGCATTACATCGACAGAGGGCGAGAATCGACACTCGGAGAAAGACGGAAAGAACAACCGGCAGTAGCGAAACTGCTACAACAATGGGACCGCATTCAGGTCTGTTCCGGAAAATTGTGCAGAACCCTAATAGACCCAATGAGTGGAGAAAAGGTAAGCCAGTTGTTGTTACCGCGTACAATGAGGGAAGAGGTATTACAAGAATTACATGATCGGATGGGACATCAAGGCATTGATAGAGTTGAGAAGCTAGTACGAGCAAGATTCTACTGGCCGAATATGCGTTCCGACATCCTGAATTGGATTTCGAAGTGTGATCGTTGTAATCTTGCAAAGATGCCACATTTGAAGGTACGGACTCCAATGCATAGTATTGTGACAAGGGGCCCATTAGAAGTCATCGCAATAGACTTCACAATTCTCGAACCAGCTAGTAACGGCATCGAGAATGTCCTGGTCATGACCGACGTGTACAGTAAATACACAATAGCCGTGTCGACGAGAAACCAAACAGCCCTAACGGTAGCTAAAACCCTGGTACGGGAATGGTTTCTGCGTTATGGAGTTCCGTGTCGTATACACTCTGATCAAGGGAGATGTTTTGACGCAAAAATTGTCAAAGAGTTGTATAAGATATACGGTATCGAGAAATCTCGTACGACACCGTACCATCCCATGGGAAATGGACAATGTGAGCGATACAACAGAACAATGCATGGATTGTTACGCACACTGACACCCGCCCAGAAGACCAAATGGCCGGAATATTTGCCAGAACTTACGTATGCATATAATGTGACCCCTCATGCTGCAACGGGGTTTAGTCCATTCTATCTCATGTTCGGTCGTGTTCCGCGCTTACCGATCGATATCAAACTGCACAGTGACGACACCCTCCAATTACAAACGGTTCATGGAGCCAACCTGGACTGGGTTGACTATCATCAGGCTAGACTGACAAGTGCCTATGCTAAAGCTGCGGAACAGCTGAAGTTAGACATTGCTAACCGAAAAGCAAGTTATGACAAGCATGTCGGGGAGAATGCACTGCGAGTTGGGGAACGTGTACATTTACGCAATAGGGTGAGAGGGCGTAACAAGATTGCGAATGCATGGGACCCGGGAGTGTACGTAGTGACAGAACAAAAGGACGACACATACGTAGTCGTACCGGCGAGGGGGCACAAGAAACGCATAATTAACCGCAAAGACTTGCGGGTTTGTGTCCCAGAGACTGCGAAAGGGTCAAGACTGAGCAGACTAGGTCAAGACAGTGAGGAAACTGACCACCCACCATACGAGGTGTCAATCTCTTGTCAACCGAACAATGGCCATTTAGACTTGAACTCGGACGTAGAAGAATCAATTACTCCGAACACACCGTTACGTCGGTCAACGCGAAGCAATGCGGGGTACCATAGTAATCCACATCGAGAACCTAGGTCCGTCCTTAGTTAATGATTTCAATTTATTATGTTAGCCGCGGCCGGCTAAATTTTAAACTTGGGGGACATGTAACCCTGGTGGATATTCTAGTACTATATATATGTTAATTCACCAGAGGCCACTAGGGGTTAGAGGCCACACCCTGCTAGTCGAGCTAAACCGGTCAGCTATTTTATCAGGCGCAGTTTGCCCTGGGCCAGTGACAGAGACACACCCACACTTGTAGAGTCTCTGGGCCCAGTAGTTCGTTTATACCTACGGCCTGGTAAGTTAGTCTTGTTATATGTATGTGTTATTTGTAGTGGGGGTTTAATCATTGCATTGTATTGGATTATTATTATTATATGATACATTAGAATAATACGTAACGTTAAATTTATTAATGGTGTTATGTTTCCAATTTAGACGGGGATTATAAGGGCGTGGCGGTTCTATATACTGGGTAGTTCAGTATTGTCATGTAACTAATGCAACTGCATAGGCAGATGCTAGGTAATGTAGTAATACGAAGTACTATCTCGAATTCACTGGTGTGTATTACTATGTCTCTAAAAGGTTTGAAATACATATGCGAATATTATCCTATAATAATAGGTGTGTAAATAGTGCAGAAGGTGACGTGAATGTATTGGGATTGATTATGAATTGCTGTTTGTTATTGTTGATATATACACGATAACTATCCAGTTGTAACATTATGTGATTATATGTTACAGAACGTTGAGTATCCCTCTGGGAGCTTAAAACATTGACAATTCAATAAACTCTGTCGTGCCCAAAAACCCAGTCGTCTGACTTGTTTACACATACAAACCTTCCAAAAGTAGACGACAACGCAAAAATCGATGACTAGATCGTGGCGCCTTCTTCCGGCCAGTGATGATATATTGGTTTATGTATGAGTCGCTAGAGCATCCGGGGAAGGCAGCATATATATATATATATATATATATATATATATTTATTCCTTGATAGATGTTAGTAAGTTAAACTTAAAGGTGCTTACTAAATTCGAGTTTGTTTTTCCTGTTTTCAGATACAATTCAGTGAAAAGTAAACCTAGGCGATGACCTAAACCTGTCGTTTGCAACCTTTTTATGTAGTGTTAGTGAAATTACCTTTCAAATATTTTTTTGCATAATTGATGCTTGCCCAAAGATTAATTCAATTAATTTCAAACTTAGAATATCCACGTGAATGCGGGATACGGCTTCTGTGTTGTAAACTACCCTATCTGGATCCGCTCCTCGGCACAATAAACATGATTCGGTCGGACAAGCATAAATATATTGTGCATTAATGTCATAATTACAAAGAATGTGATGGATAACATATCCACGTTACTGCACCCAACCAGCAATCGACCAGTTGCACGTGTAAACAAAGTGTTTGGATGAGAACAACGATACACCGTTCATACAATTGTATTGAATGTTATGTTTACACGACTGATTATCTTGCGATAGTGAATGAGTCCATTGGACTACCTGGACGTATGTACGTAGCCAACTACAGAATCAACAACTCGCCCTATGCATTTGATCTCTTTAGGCACACCGGCCTTGAGGACATAAACCAGGTTAGGTATGTATTGACGAGTGAACACGCCTTCCATCTGTAGCTTCCCGTCCTTTGCGATGATGTCACTCACACCCTTCATCAACAGCGGCGCGACCAGGCGCAGTACTTCCACAGCCCGGCGCCGCTCAGCCTCGTCCCCGTCCACTGTACAAGTAACACACGTGACAACAGACAATTTTCATCAAGCTGTTTGTTCTAGCATCGACTGAGCGATAACCATTTTGCATGCAACTTATTATGTTTACATAAAAGTCTGTTCTTTACACAAATTAAATACGCTTTATAAGAAGCAGCTTATTTCTAGAAATTAAGCTTCTCTTCTGCGATCAGCGCTGGAACATGACCCGGGGCCGGACATTATTGGATCGTGGATCGCACACTGTCACTGGGTGGAACCAGTATGGCACAGGCCCTTTGTGTGTGTGTCAACCGTATCAACTGTAACTTCCGGATGACAAGTCGAACTAGAGTCTTCATCTGTCGTATCGATTTTCTCCCCAAGTGATACGGAAGTTTTAAAAATCACTTAGTAACTCGTCTCTACCAAAATCCTTCGACGTATTTGTCAACAACAAAATAGTCCCGGTATGCGCGCGCATCTAATATTCTGAACTTTGCTTTGAAAGCCCTGCCCCCTTCTGGCAGCTAAAATCTTCGTTCGGGAAGTGCGACTTTAACAACGATTTCGTTTCCATTTAATTTAACCTTTTTATTTCGAACGCGTATACAAGTTATTTGTTGACCTATAGAACACCTATCGTATATAACAGAGCACCATATCTTTGTTTTCGCACAGAAATGTCTACTAATGAAGTAAACCGAAAAACCCCGAAATTTAACATTGATTAGATAGGAGTGAATCAAACCACTCGCTTGGAACAAAGATGGCGATACGCAATGCTCTATAGCGACGATTTAGGCATCGAACAAAATCGTTTTTTTAGTTTGTCTTATAAATGAGTACGTTTCTGTTAACATTAATGTATACTTATATAGTATATATTTAAATATGTAGCATGAAATAGCTGCATTTCATTTCCCCTTTAAGGGTTCTTACCGGTTTTAGGGTCCGTAACGGTCCTCTATGGTGAGCTTGTCTCTAAAACTTGGCTTGTCTGTTACATGGAAGATGGACATATCCGTTGGTTAAGGGTACTTACCGGTTTTCGGGTTCGTACCGGACGTTGGATGGACGTGAATAAATTGTTTATAACGATTGATGTGTTTTCTGCGATTGCTCTGCGTATAAACCGTATAAATGAGCTACGTGTAAACCGTCCACCGATTAGTTATAGGAACGTTTTACGTAATTTACAACAATTGTAGAAACCGTTAAATGGCATCAAAAACAACTGCATCATGTCTTCGTGCACAAAGGATACCTGAGACACTGACACGTGCCTGTTTCCAGCCAATACAAATGTTGATCTGGAAACAAAACACACAAGTATATATTACATACTCTGTAAAAGGAATACGACAGAATTTGCCTTTAGTTGCACTATGTAGTAATCGCGTTTTGTGATAATTGTGGCGACACCTTGTGGGAAACGAATACTTTTGAGGAAGTTATTTGATTTAGTCAACAGGTGGAATTACACGGATCAACGTAATGTTTCGCCGATTCTCTGTGCATGGGCTAAGCTTCTATTATACCTTTGTGGTTTCTCTTAGTCGCCTCTCCTCTCTCTCAATATTAGAAACCGACTTCACAGGCGTATATTGACTGTTATCGGCAGATGGCAGCACTGGTCTGGCTCCAGCACGATCGTGGCAGATGTATGCAAGACACGCTTCCACTGGTCGACCGCACCGCCAGTGGCACCGAAGGGCAGACGTCGGTGACACTATTACACAGAACGAACGCAATAATTCCGCCGTGTTAACGTGTGCCCTGGTGGTCGCCTCGATTACCGTGGGTCCGTGGTGTGACGCCATCGTTTGCTGCACATGGCGATCGGGCTTAATCGCGATCCGTTTGTGTAGTGTAAACGGTCTGGGATCGCGATCACGATACATTTACGCCTGCTTCAGAGTTGGATCGCGATCACGATGGAGGAGTGCCGTGTAAACGGTCTGGAAGTTGATGCATGCGTGTGCATGTATATGTTTTCGCGTTTTCGTTTGATACAATATGTCAGTCCATTATTGTATCTCGCTCTGTCGTAATAACACAAAGGCTTTAAGTAATTGCCGCGTGGAGCGATGGTTTATAACAGACCAAAAGTCGAACGGAAAGAAGCGCAACGGGAATGTTTATAGCAAAATAGCACAGTTGTAGAAAGTTAGCTAGATTCTAGAATATCGATTAAACCGGATAATGAAATTGATAATGATGATCATAGGCGGAGCCGAGGGGCTTGAGGGCACGTACCGCCTAGACCTTTGGAATTTAGCCGCACTATGCCTGCGCCAAATGCCCCCTCCCCAAGACCTTTCGCCGTGAATATTGTCCAACAGCACCCCCATCACCACGTCTTCCGATCCGACAGCGCGACAACTGAATGGTGACAGCGGAGTGGAATCTCCGGCGGAATATCTTCGACAGCCCCCCCTCGTCTTCCGATGTCACGTTCCGACAGCGGAGACTCAATATGAATTTGATTCGGCCGCCAGTGAATTTTTTTTTAGTTTCAAGGGCGTGCATTTGGAGGCTTTGCCCTCAGTCTACCCTCTGTGGATCGACTCTTCTTGATAATATGACATTGTGTTTCTTGCCAAGGTAGTCCGTATTCCCAACGATGTCATTCTAAAACGTGTGCCATCGACGATTACGTGATTGTGATTCACACGACTTTGTCGTAATTTAGACCGTTCGTGTCTTTGGTTGACCAGACCAGACAACACCAGACTCCCTCCGACTGTGGAATATCCACTACACCGACTAACACCGACTGTGCCTTACTGGAAGCCGGTATGACGCCATAATCACGTAAAATTTGAAACTTTCGAATACGTCATACTGACACCGACTAACCCCTACGTAGTCGAAAGTTTTCAAGCTTACGTTATTATGGAATCACGCCGGCTTATAGCACAGCGCAGTCGGTGTAGTGAATACACTGCAGTCGAAGTGAGTAAGGTCTGGTATGGTCGGGCGAAGAGTACCAGTGTATTCCGGCTTTAAGGCGCATTCGTGTTGTTTACTTGTTATCAATGACGTAACTCTGTTGTAAATGACCGAGCAGGATCGTGTTCCCGCCGACGGTAGCGTCGTGTAAACGCAGCTCTGCTATCGATATCTATCTCGTTAGGCGGTGCAGTGTGGACGGGTATAAGAACACCGCACCATTGTATTACGAGAATGGTGTACCGGGCGTTTACCCTATGGGTGAGTTATCACCGGATAACAGAAACGCGTTGCTTAAGCTCGGGAAGCGTCAACACAGCGTGTGTTATTCCCGTTATAATAACATCAAATCTCTGTTTATTGTTGAATGCATATTTACACGGTTTACGTAACTTACAAACCTTGTAATTTGACTTTCTACAGAGCTATTTGTAAGTCTCATGGTGTTACTTATAACCAAATGTAGTTACGGTTACTTCGCGGGGTCGTAGATATCAGCCGACCCAAACCACCGACGGAGTTCCAGCCTTATCATTCCTGGCGAGTATTGTGAGGTATCATCCCAAGCTATTGAACTACGCCTTCTTGTCAGATCCAAACCTTAACCATGTTTCTCAACATTAACTGGATAACGCCCTTATATAACAACTACCATACAACGGCTAGCCGTGGTGATATCCACCTAAACATATGCTTAACATAGGACATCAGAAGGGTTATGTTGTTCAATAGCTTGGAAGGAAAACGAATTTGTCATATTATAGATTTTAAAAGTCACTCCACGAGGCCTACACCCGTTTGTACGAACAATCAAATTATGATCTTTGCAAAGTACAAGACGGTAAACACGCCTAGTGCTAGAGACAAGCTGACCACAGAGGACGTCCTTTGGAGTACGGCCATCACCATGTGACAGACACGCCTAGTGTTAGAGACAAGCTGACCATAGAGGACGTCCTTTGGAGTACGGCCATCCTCCATGCGACAAACGTTACCAATACCAAGCCAACGTCGCTGAGCATTCATCTAGGCACGAGGAATGACAGTAAAAGGTAAATTAGATTATCTAAGTATATCAATTTAAAATGAATGACAACAATAACACTGTAACGGTATAGCTAGCATATACTGTATCTGAATAATATACAAAACAAAACGTCATGTTCATATATATGTATTACGCTGCTAACTAGCTACACGTGGCACTGATCTAACCCTAGCCTAGACTAGTTTACTACTCTATACAACGGCAGTGCCCACTACTCTACATGCTAATTTATTGTCCCTGTGGGTACTGCCTCCAGTCCAAAGGTTGATGCCTGAGTCCAAAACGGCTGACTCCCATGACTCGCATCTTGTCCTGTAAAACAGCCACACAGTATTGGATCAGAACACGTACGATTGAACAAATTGGCGTCGTATTTTCTGCGGCTTTTTTCTCACTGTTATGGCGTTTATTGGAACCCCGTTTGTCGGCAGTACGAGACTGCACCACTTACTGTCAAACTGGGATGGGTTCAAGTACTTGGGTACTTGTGTACTTAAGTACAGCAAGTACTGTACTTGGACGTGCACTTGCCATTTTGCTGAGTTCAGTAATTGGACGTGGACTTGAACTTGACTGTCAAGAGATCAGCTATAGTGGCTTCAGACATTCGGAAACCACCAGTTCACTTGTATTGTGGAATTTTGTGGTAGACATAATTGCCTTGGCTTAAGATAATGACTGAATAGTAGTAAATTGCAATCTGTTCAGAACCTCAGATATGTTTAAATGTAGCGTTCAATGTACTTGACTGTACGTGACTAAAATATTCTGAGTACTCTGTACTTGTACTTGAGTTTTTCATAAAGTACTTGTACTTGCCTATATTTTAGACGATAACTTGTACTTGTGAAAATTTAAAGTACTTGTACTTGAGTACACTGTGCATGTACTTGACCCATCCCTGCTGTCAAACCCATATCCAAAAATAACTCTTTTCAGTGGTCTTGGAACGCCATTTTAACTCAGTTTTGAATGAGTACTATGATACATTCTAAAAATTTGAGTTTATCCAAATTGAGCATATCAGTAAAACGTAGGTGGAACCAGACAGAAATTAGTAACTTTTCGAGAAAATAGCCTAGAGTATTAATAGAGAAGCGCAAGGTTTTATCTGGTGCAAAGCATTCTTTATTTCTGCGGGGTGGCATATTTGCAACCGTTGTAAATGGTGTACATTTCAAATGGCAGACAACACAGCCACCCAGGGGCATGCTGGGAATCGCCGAGTTAAGCCCACAAACGTGCGGGTGCGGCTCAAACAGACCTTCACTAGAGTTACAGAGTCAACAAGAGATTACATCACATGTTTACTCCTTGCGTGCGATCTTTTATTTACCCTGACATAGACACCAGGTAGGTGGGACCAACGGCTTATCTCCCGAAACACAGACAATGTGGGTTGAATTAAATTGTGCACGTTTCGAAACTGCTGTCGGATGATGGATTCGAACCATCGATCGACGTTCTAGGTTTCTAAACCCGACCACCGCGCCCAATGTTATAGGGTGTGATGATGATGACTGTATGGTGACGATGATTATGACGACGATGATGACACATGCAATATGAACCACTGACTACAAACTGTTGTTGACAATTGTTGACGCACTGATCCCGGCACTTGGAATAATTATGTTCTTCAACGCATCGAGCGTTCCCGGTAACAATGTAAATACTGACGGCGACAAATTTTGCCAAAGGTCAGCGCAGTCGTTCGTTAACACAAGTATCTAATTGAGAATAACTGTTGCACCAATTTGTATAATTCACACCATGAACTGCTTCTTGTCAATCAAAAGACTGGACCCCCGGGCAGAAACATTTGCCCACTTTATGTGTTAACTTTGTATTAATGTTTCCACAGCGGCGTCAAAACCTTCCGCAGCCAGTCCAAGTGGGCGATAAACCAGGTTTGTTTACAAATGTGTTCACGCACAAATTCCTCGAATAACTAAGAACTGCATTGTTTTTAAGATAATAAATTGTGTAAATACTGAACGACTATTGACATCCTACAAGCAATATTGAGTTGGTGGTTTTAGAAACAATAAATAAAGATGTATTACCAGATGTGAAAGTCTGTCGCCGGTGACGGAATCAACGGCGTTAGTCTCTGTCTCAGTCTGTCTCCTGGTCATCCTACAAACAGAAGATAAAACTTTATTGAATGATTTAATTAACTCTTCAGCCTTTAGTTCTCTTCTCATTTTATCAACGTAGATACGTATGTGTGAACCTCGAACATAGAATACACAGCCAAAGTCGACTATGTTAGTATTTTCTATAAAACAATAGGGTGATAATAAACTATACACTCAGTCTCAGATATTTAGTAATTTTGCACCAGTTCTTTAATAATCTGAACTACAAAATAATGTTAGATATTTACAAATAATTACAACGGTTTTGTGTTGTTTACATTCAGTAAAACACTTCCTAGAACGTTTTGACATTGAAAGGTGACGAAAAAGTCTTAGATATAACGTACATCTACAGTTGCCATAGTAACGTAGTTTATATCTCCAAAACAAATAACAACAATCTAAATTATAAAGAGAAACACCCAGGACAGTCACATCTACATTTATGGGAGTTGCTGGCTACAGATTGGGTTGTCATTTAGAGAGCCGGGTGAATCGGGGTGGCGAGACTAACGAGGGGTGGGTGACGTCACAGATACGTTGTCATAGTGAATGTACTTACCACATAGACACTGTCTCCGAACTCTCTGATTAGTCACTTCCGTCGATTACACGGATTACATACAACAATTAATTACGGCGTCGTTTACATCGTCATTACAACTCTGAGCACTTTTCACCAATTACAATCGGTTGTTACTAGAGACGTAAACGAAGTTAGACTAGTTGAATTAATGTCAACACATTATAAACTAAACGTTTAATTACTTACAATATTGTCAACCCAGGCGAAGCCTTCAGCCACTCTGTAATGTGGACTTCGGCGGCTGAAGACATATTGTTGTCGCGACACCTGCAGTGTAATTAAACCTCAAGTTGTCATTTGTCGTCGACACTTTGTTGATTTCACCGAGTTACTAATAAACTACGCAAAATTGATTAAACAACATTTACAAATGACATATTTCGTATCAAATATAATTAATTTCAATCAATTGATTTGTTTTAGGGCCAGCTTTTGTTTAGGCCCTTGAAATCAACTCGTTCAGTGGCTCCGTAACGTGTACGTTTTTAGGGTGAATACAGTCAGTATAATTACAGAAACGTATCGGGTAAATAGAACGCACTGGTCTAGTGACTAGTCATGTAAACTTACGCGAGCCATGTGAGCTTCGGACATTGTTTCTGCAATGTCGTAGCGAGGACCTCAAACCCGGCGTCCGTGAGGTGACAATCATCCAACCTACAACACACAAAATAATTGTTTTATATGTTTCACGGCGACGACAGACTCCGACAACAAAGTTGAGTCTAACAATGTCGTGTGACGTTGACACGTCGTTGTCGTTACACATGTGTCTGGTAGAGTTAGTCGCGCTACTACTGTTGTTATAATACTTGCCCTAGTTCTCGTAGTCGCGGGAGAGAGGACGTGGACAGACAACTGCACAACAACTCGACATCCGCCACCTCGCTCAAGACAAGTGAACTCTCGATGAAGCCGTCGGTGCCAAGGCTGTGTAAGACAAATAAACCAATTATACGCGTGACTCACAAATACACACTCAACTTGCAATCACACTACATCGTCAATCCATCAAATCATCTCTACATTGTGTAAATCAGACATTTATAAACAACATAACCGAGCGAGTAATTACCGCGATAAACCTAAACTGATCTGACAAAATTAAATCCGAGGAGTCACTATTCGTGTTAAACTGTCATTGGTCGTTAGATGAATGTATGCCAAGTCGGCGTTGAAACATTTTATCTAGTTTCCTCTCGGCGGCTTCTTAGTTTTTATACATTATTTTAATTTTTTTTAGACCCTCAAGGTGGGTGTTTTGGAGAGCCTCAATGTGGTTCGTTTTGCAAGCTTCGAGGGGGTGCAAATCGAGGTTACTGGAGAGTCTCAAGGTGGGTGTTTTGGCGAGCCTGGGGGGGTGGGTACAAATCAAGATTTTTAGAGAGCCTCACCCGCCAATATTCACCAGGGGCCGGTTTCATAAAGCGGCTAAGAACGTTCTTAACACTAAGATGATTATCTTAGTAAATGACGTGTTTTTTAATATACGGCTGTAAGCGAACATAGGAGTTCACGCTGTCGCGCTTACATTTATCCGGGCGTTAAATAATATCCGGGTGACGTTTCTGCGCGTGCGCGTATCTAGGGGAATGTATTTAGCACCAGCTACGACTGTCGCGCTTTCATTTATATATTATATATATATATATTTATATAAATATATATATATATATATAAATATATATATCATATATATATGTCAATATATATATATACACATACATCATAAAATGTTTGCTTCCCACAGACATAAACAATTTCTGTCGTAAAACAGTTTCCTCTCCACGCACACATCACGTGACTTATTCTTATACTTGGTCACAAATCTGAAACAACAAATTATAATTATGTACTCTAACTATAACGCTCGTATTACAACAAACGAAACATATTTAACTACTGTGTATTATTTATCACTAAGTGATCTACTGGTGCCAAATATTATGCCTTACACATGCATATAAACATCACCCGGATAAAATTTAACGCCCGGATAAAGGTAAGCGCGACAACGCAAACACGTGACGCTAAGTGATTGCGTAACTTTAAGTACGCTTCATGAAACCTGCCCTTGGTTCCAAACATCAGTCAATATGTGAGAGGGTTTAGAAAGATGCTCTTAAAGTTAACTTGTACAAAAAGTATCATAAGTTATTATTAAAAAACATTAACAATCGTGTGCTATTAATATTTATGATTATATACACTTATACAGTGATACAGTATACATGTTATACTCAATGTATACGTATATAGAACGTAAACATAAAGTTAGGCACTCTAGGTAATGCTTTTATATTGGTGGTACACACGCTTTCGTCTTTGCGAAAGATTGATTTATTAAATTCAGCGCTGTTAATTGATTGTAGATATTAGCTCAAAATAAACTTTTTATGAAAATATAAACGTTTCGCATTTATCTGTAATCGTGTTATAATTGTAATGCCTAGTTATTATATGCAAACACTTTCCCAAGTTTATCAGCATCTCATGATTTCCTTTTGGCTTTGCTTTTTAGAACAATCTCAGTTGGATTACGCTATTATGCGCATAATTAACTTTCAGTGACAGTTGCAGCTTAGCTGGAATTCCGGGATGGAAATTAAGCTAATTTCATCAATGTATATAACATGTCATGTAATTTAATTACATGATGTGTGAACTTTTCGCATTATACGACTAGCTACAAACATACGTATCATTTGGAAACACAACAAATATTTGTAATGAAACAATACGCTTGCATACAAACCTTCCAAAAGTAGACGCAAAAATCGATGACTAGATCGTGGCGCCTTCTTCCGGCCAGTGATGATATATTGGTTTATGTATGAGTCGCTAGAGCATCCGGGGAAGGCAGCATATATATATATATATATATATATATATATATTTATTCCTAGTTAAACTTAAAGGTGCTTACTAAATTCGAGTTTGTTTTTCCTGTTTTCAGATACAATTCAGTGAAAAGTAAACCTAGGCGATGACCTAAACCTGTCGTTTGCAACCTTTTTATGTAGTGTTAGTGAAATTACCTTTCAAATATTTTTTTGCATAATTGATGCTTGCCCAAAGATTAATTCAATTAATTTCAAACTTAGAATATCCACGTGAATGCGGGATACGGCTTCTGTGTTGTAAACTACCCTATCTGGATCCGCTCCTCGGCACAATAAACATGATTCGGTCGGACAAGCATAACTATATTGTGCATTAATGTCATAATTACAAAGAATGTGATGGATAACATATCCACGTTACTGCACCCAACCAGCAATCGACCAGTTGCACGTGTAAACAAAGTGTTTGGATGAGAACAACGATACACCGTTCATACAATTGTATTGAATGTTATGTTTACAAGACTGATTATCTTGCGATAGTGAATGAGTCCATTGGACTACCTGGACGTATGTACGTAGCCAACTACAGAATCAACAACTCGCCCTATGCATTTGATCTCTTTAGGCACACCGGCCTTGAGGACATAAACCAGGTTAGGTATGTCTTGACGAGTGAACACGCCTTCCATCTGTAGCTTCCCGTCCTTTGTGATGATGTCACTCACACCCTTCATCAACAGCGGCGCGACCAGGCGCAGTACTTCCACAGCCCGGCGCCGCTCCGCCTCGTCCCCGTCCACTGTACAAGTAACACACGTGACAACAGACAATTTTCATCAAGCTGTTTGTTCTAGCATCGACTGAGCGATAACCATTTTGCATGCAACTTATTATGTTTACATAAATGTCTGTTCTTTACACAAATTAAATACGCTTTATAAGAAGCAGCTTATTTCTAGAAATTAAGCTTCTCTTCTGCGATCAGCGCTGGAACAGACCGCGCTGTTATCACTTTCATGTTGACCACATTTACAACAATATCAAGATCTCACATGGATTAAATAGCGTTTGTTATGCCCATGCACCCGGCTACCAAAGTACAATCGTGAAACAAGATTAGGCCACACAATAACAACTGCCTTACAAAGAAACCTGCATTTTACTATGTCACATATACAATTAATGTTATCCAAACTGTGTTTCACGTTGTTTGAACATAGTGATGCAAAAATAGTTATTGCTAAGTATAATTATCAACTACGTTTTAATCACAACTGGTGCCAACAAATATAAAGACAGATTGGGAATATACATATTCTCTGGGTGGAATGATGGCGCTTGGAACTTTGGTTTTAAAATATCGACCTGATCGTTTTGTTACCCTAGTTGATATGGGTACATCAAAATATTGTGTGCGCCTTCAAAATTTCTCGCACGATTTAGTATCGTTGTTGTGAACATAGCGAAGCATTATAACACGGTACGTGATGTTACCAGCGCCATCGGCGGCCTTCATTTGAGGTTCGTCCTGTTTCGAAGCATCTCGTGAGTTATTATTTAGTGTTCACCATCTTCCCACAGTCATCTTTCATTAGTGAAGCTAGTGCACAACTTATTGTTTTAGACTGTTATGTAAACACAACGTTTTGTCCTGCCAACTGTAGTTGATATTATTTGAAACGCTCAAACCCAAATAATCCGATGGCTATGCATTTTGCAAGAAAAATATAATGACATAATACTATTGACATGTTATTTAAATAATACTGATGCTATCTAATTAAACTGTTTAAACATGTTTATGTGTCCTACTTTGATTCACAATGAGAGAAATTTATGTAAGTTTCTTTACAATCATGATGATAATATATAAATATAATATATTATATATATATATATAGGGAAAGTCCCTAACGCGCACCCCCTCCCCAAAGCGCCCCATCCCTACCCTAGCGGATTGAACCAGCACAATGCAGGCGTTGCTTGTCACATTCGATAGATGTCGCTATTTGACGCATGCGCAGAAAAAATTTGCACATTCGCGATCGCCTTGACACGATACGACGTTCGGTGAGTTTTATGACACTTTTTACCTTATTTTGTGCATTTAGTGGAAGGCTTGTGAGTGCGCCAAATAATAATGATTACTGCTTACGATGACACTGTCACTCAGTAGTTCAACTGTATGACCGAACCATACGCGAATACTATGAATTTCATTTATAAATACAATTTTGCATATGGCCGATTTAGTGTCACTAACAGTTTTCCACAAAGCGCACCTCCCCCATGTCCCTAAAGCGCACCGCAGCAAAACTTATACAATTGGAGGTGCGATTTGGGGACATTAAACTTTTTCGAGTATATGAATGAATGAATGAACGTTTATTCAGAACATTGATAACAATATATACAAGACAAGACAACCAAACAAGTTTAACTATAATACAAGTGAGAATATACAATGTTTGAAGGGGGTAAATACGAAGTCATTGACTTTTGTGTAAATTTACCCCTGACATGTATTTATATATATAATTATATACATGTATGTATACACACATATACACACATATATACATACATTTATTCACATACATACATACATGTATTTTGAGACATCAATATTATATTATTCGAATTTGCTATTCATCTAACCATCTAGCTACAATAATTGAAAACATGCACTGGAATATGTGCATATTCAAAATTTAAAGTATGCCATAAGTACACATCTTTACACATATTGTAATTTCCTCAATGGCATGATTACATTTGTGTTTGATTTTATTTAGGTTTCCATAACCAGATATTTCTCAAATAAAAGGTTCTTGCATTTACGCTTAAATTCAGTAATCGTATTAGTAGTTTTTAAATGATCACATAGAGAATTCCATAATTGCCTTCCCTTTACACAAAGAGACATTGATCGCATGGTAGAACAGACTCTCTGTCGTTCTAGGTCATGATTAGCTCGCATTGAGTATGCTATTTCCCGTCTAGTAAACAAACACTGAATATTTGATGGCAAACAGCTGTAGTAAGCTTTGTACATAAATAACGATGTTTTCAGTTCTATGATATCTGGACATTTTAGAACATGTAATTGTTGGAAAAGTGAGTTTGTATGATCCAACCATCTTGCACCAAATATAATGCGGATTACTCTTTTTTGTAATAAGAAAATACAGTTAGTATTTGTTGGGTACATGTTTCCCCATATCTCTGCACAATAATTTAAATACGACAAAAAGAGAGAACTGTATAGAATACGTCTACTATTTCTAGCAAGTAGATGATTGCATCTATGCATTATAGCTGTACTTTTTGAAAGCTTTGATTGTACGTATTTTATATGAGCTTTCCAATTTAGTAGATCATCAATAAACACACCCAAAAACTTGGTGACCCTTACTCTTTCGATATTAACATTTTGTATTTTGATATTAATTTCTTTGTTTAGCATACGATTTCCAAATAACATATAATTGGTTTTAGATATGTTCAGAGTTAATTTATTTACTGCAAACCATGTATACATTTGGTCCAGAACGTTACATACAGTTTCGTTTAGTTTATTGATGTTACTATTTGCATAAAAGATATTAGTATCGTCTGCAAAGAGAATGTATTTTACTAGATTAGATATGTTACACATATCATTGACGTATAGAATGAATAGTTTGGGGCCCAGGATCGAACCCTGTGGGACACCACATGATATATTGCGCACAGTAGAATTACATTTGTCAATGGACACAAATTGTTTTCTGTTTTCTAGATAACTATTTAACCAGTTAAATGCCCCACCACGGATACCAAGAAATTCCATTTTTTTACATAACAGTTTGTGATTGACAGTGTCAAATGCCTTTTTTAAATCGATAAAAACACCAATAGCATATTTTTTTGCATCCAATGATTGGGTTATTGCATCAACAAGATCTATTAGTGCGTGACATGTTGACATATTTTGTTGAAATCCATATTGGCTTGGGTTTATTAGTTTGTGTTTGGTAATAAAGCTATCTAAACAAGAACTGAACAATTTTTCTAATATTTTTGAGAATTGTGGTAATAGTGAAATAGGCCTATAATTAGTGCACATATACTTATCCCCAGATTTAAAGAGTGGGATAACCTTTGCTATTTTCATTTTCTCCGGGAATACTCCAGAAGTGAAAGATAGATTACAAATATAAGTGATAGGTTTTGCAATGGAGTTAATAACTTCTTTGACCAAATGCATACTTATGTCTTCGCAATCTGTGGATGTTTTACTTTCCCAATTGTTCACAGCTCGGATAACTTCATCTTCATTAACTGGAGTTAGAAATAAATTGTTACTGTTTCTGTTTTCTAGGTAGTCATAAATAGAAACATTTGTTGGTGCCGTTATATCCTTTGACAGCTCCGGACCGATATTAGTAAAATAATTGTTAAACATGTTCGCTACATCTTCCTTATTACTAATGGTTATGCCATCATTAACAAACTGATCTGGGTAGTGATTTCCTAAGCGAGGTGTTCCCATTACAGTTTTAAGTACTTTCCAGGTGCCAGCAATGTCATTTTTCTTCTGTGCGAGTAAACTGCTATAATATTGTTTCTTAGTGGATCTGAGAATACCTGTTAATTTATTTTTATATGATTTATATCTATTTTCCGAGATAATTGATCTGGATGACAGAAATGCTTTATACAAATGATTTTTCTTGATACATGCATTTCTGAGTCCTTTAGTAAACCACGGTTTGTAAAAACTAATTGTTAATACTTTAGGTCGTACAGTTGACACAGGACAATGTTTGTTGTACATTTGTGTAAAATCATGAAGAAAGTTGTCATATGCTATATTTGCATTTTCACTACCGATAACAGTATGTCAAGAATTTTGCATTAAGTTACACTTCAATGCATTGATGTTTTCTTCGCTAAGATGACGAATACACTTGTTAGAATGTTCGTTCACGTTACGTTTTACAGTACAATGGCACAGTGCAAATACAGGAAGATGATCACTGATATAATTTACTAATAGACCACTATCAATCTTGCACTCAAGTTCAGAAGTAAAAATGTTGTCTATAAGGGTTGCAGAGGTAGTAGTAATTCTGCTAGGTCTATTAATTAAAGGGTATAGACCAAGACTGTACATAAGATCTACAAATAGCTTGGTTCCACTATGACTATCACATTTAAACAAATCTATATTGAAATCACCACATACATATATGGTTTTGGTGCAACGTATACGACTAAACAATTGTTCAATATTGTCATTAAATGAAACCATGTTAGACCCAGGGCACCTATATACACAACTGATCAGTGCAGTTTTGTGTCGGTTAATTTCACATTCAACAGTAACACATTCTAGTAAGTTATCAACTATTAATGACTTTTTTTCGCATAATCGCCCATTTAGCTTCTTGTTAACATAAATCACCACACCTCCACCTTTTCTGTTGTCTCTAACAACATGAAAAGCATCATAATCATTAAACGTATATAAAGGAGATGAGTCCTTGCTCAGCCACGTTTCGCTTATTGCTATAATATCAAACTTTACATTAAGTGATTTGAGAAGATCTTGTATATCGCTGAAGCTAGTACTCAGACTTCTAGCATTAAAATGTACCAAAGACAGACCACCATCATAATTTCTGTTTACCTCATTATTGAATTGTTGTTCTGTATAATATTTACAAGATGTTGATATGTTGTTGTAATAATTATTTTCAGGGTCGACATACTTTTCAAAATGACACCTGCTGTGTTCAGTATATTTGTAGGTTTCAAATATGTTATCCATGTCATCACAATTTATTCATTTATTATGAAAATATAATGTATTCCTCGTGTTCTAGAAACAGATTGGACTAATACGCACTGTACTACAGTCACGGTTCACAGCCGGTGCGTTTTGGGGACCCGCAAATATGACACAATTTAGGATAGACTATTTAATTAAT
The DNA here is from genome assembly GCA_020002185.1 of Paraescarpia echinospica. NCBI lineage: Eukaryota > Metazoa > Annelida > Polychaeta > Sabellida > Siboglinidae > Paraescarpia > Paraescarpia echinospica. The sequence goes on along the minus strand of CM034541.1, from coordinate 55,697,824 downwards.
TTTTGTATGTTAAACAAGTTTACTTACAATTTTCTTGCGGATTCAGATAGCACATTGCGATGATTGATTGTAATTTCCCGAAATTGAAACTATGCAACCACTGTTTATTTCAGATGGGACGTGATCAACAACAGCGGAAATGTGGAGAGGCAGAATTACAGGAGGCCCTCTTTGCTCTTCAACATGGCGAATCATTTAGAAGCGTTGAACGGCAATACGGAATCCCCAGGCGACCCCCTCTTCAACGGCACCATAAGGGCCAGGTAATTTTTATGTAATTTATCAAAACAATTCTGAAAATTTGATTTTTATAATTCAGTAGTCATAATTACAATACTTATTACCTTTGCAATAAAATGGGTTGCAACTCGGTCAATGTTTTATGCGTTCGAATAATATTACAAGTAATTTATATAAAAAAACACCACACAGCTTAATTTCAATTGCCATGGTGCGGTACTACCTTATTACTGTGTTGTTTCAAACTTTATAAAAAGGCTTATGTGAAGTTATTCATACAAATTCGGCTCTGTCCTACAGGTTCGAGCGCCAGGTCGGCAACTTCTAGGGAGATTTCGCCAGATTCTAGACACCGACATTGAAGATATTATCGCCAACCATGCAATGGACATGCAGCAAAGGTTCTACGGGTTAATAACTACCGAACTCCGACAAATGGCCTTCCAAGTGGCTGAGTACAAAGGCGTCGCACACCCCTTTCTTCAAACCAAAAAGATGGCTAGTCGACACTGGCTAGCTGAAAAGAAACGGAACACTCTTTATTAGGGAACCGGAAGCGACGAATATAAATCGGGCAGTGGGATTCAATAAGGCACAAGTCGATAATTTTTTTTCGAGATATGGAGGTCGCTTCTTGAGAGCATTGGGCCAATAGATAATGACAGAATCTGGAACATGGACGAGAGCGGCTTAACGGTTGTGCACAAACCTGGGAGAATCGTCGCGAAAAAGGGTAAGAAACAAGTGACTAGAGGGGAAAAGGGGAAAACGGTCACTATCATAAGCGCCATGAGTGCAAGTGGGCGTTATCTCTTCGTTATCTCGCACCATTTATGATCCACCCGAGGAAGAAAATTAACGAGCACTTGCTCGTTGGCTGTCCACCCGGTACAGTGGGAGTGGTGACAGACAGTGGCTGGACAGACAGCAAAGTCTTCGTGCATTGGTTGAATCACTTTGTCGATGCGGTCACAAAGGCTTGCACGATCGACAAAGCCGTGTCAGGGTTCTCCAGTTGTGGAATGTGGCCATTCAACCCTGCAGTGTTTAGAGATGCAGATTTTGCGCCGTCATTGATGACGGACAGCGAACAGGCAGCCCCAGCAAGCAGCGCCCCGCCGGCGGTAACTGCTCCTAATGAAATTGTCGCGTCTAAGCCTCTTCTGAGCAGCGCCCATGTTGAAGCGACTAACCTCTCCGAACGCGCGACGCTACTGACGCAGTTGTCTCCACATCAACTGGCCGCACTACACCAATGACGCCTATCAATACGTTCATTCACGGCATATCACCACTCCCCAAGGCTGGGCCCCGGCTGGGTAAACAACGCTCCCAGTCTGCAGAACATCTCACGTCATCGTCATACACGGATAATCTGCGAGAAAAGCATCAGCAAAGAACGAACCACTGTCAAGCACGTGCGTAAAGTTGGTGCGACCCCTACGAATGAAAAATACAGTTGCATCATTGCAGTGAGCTCTATACCACGCCACCAACAGAAGATCGGCTGCAATGTCCATTATGCCGCTAATGGTACCATGAAAAGTGTGGAAACGAGAAATCCGCATGCGACCTTTGCATGCAGTACTCGCAGAATGGTTGACTGTAGACTATCAGTGTAGGTTAACAATCAACAATGAGTCAATGGTGGCTAGACTATAGGCCTAATAGTATTTAGTAATTACCACTCCGTCATGTCATCTGTAATTGTTTTCACCAGCATGCAACAATAAACGTTTAGCCTAGTCTACATTTTAGTTGGATTGCCTATGCGATTGACAGCATTTGGTGACCATGACACAGGAGGTGCGCTTTGGGGAGAGACGGTGGGGCGCTTTGGGGGCACGCGTCCCCAAAGCGCCCCATTTAAAAAAAAAATTACTTTATGCAATATTGTTTTCTTTTATAACAATTATGACGTTTACTGTATATGTAATGATGAATTAATGTACCCGCGTCGAATAGTGCAAATAAATCGATTTTGTGACAAATACATTTCAAAATAATAGCAGATAAAGCTTAGGCGGTGCGCTTTAAGGACTTTCCCTAATATATATTATGCATTTATGATTTATCTCAAAATGGCAAGGCCTGTGTGATTCAGTCTAAAAGCATAGCATGCTGTTTCGTTTGAAAGATGTAATCTTCCAATTCAATGTTTGTGTGTGTGTGTGTGTTTGTTTGTGTGAGCGTGCGTGCGTGCGTGTGCATGTGCGCCTGCATGTTTATGTGCCTTCGCGCGGTGTGTGCGTGTGTGGACGGCATTTCTTCATGGAAAGAAAGGTATGAATGCGATATCCTGGTGTATTAATGCAATACAATGATACATTGGTGTAGACACTGTTCCCCGCGTTTCATAACTTGCGGTGCGTAGACATAAGAGACGTTTAGTTATTATTTCGTAAATGTTGATTACAAAGCCTCCATACTCGATCATTTCACGTCCGTCACTCCACCAAGTTTCATAACTCACTTTTACACGCGATAACCGCATTATCGTTATGCTGCAAAAATAACATGGGCGGGTGATGTGTTCGCGTGGTAATTTTAATCGCACTAGCCCTGCCTAGTTATTACCTAAATATTTTTCATAGCGTCACACCTGTGTTTCTACGATTTTACTATGTTAGGTAAATACGCATAGCGTTGCGAAACAATCTTCGAATGGTAATAATTAGAAATGTCACATTGTGGCTTCACATCTGACCAGTCCATGTTCGTATTTATCCCCCCTCCCCGGAAAAAAGTTGCATAGTTTTATTGGGAGCGGGTATGAAGCGTGCGGGCCTTTCGATTTCCCTGTATAATTACTTTTTATTTCCCATAATTAACAAATATTTTTCATTTCAACTCTTCCAAAAATAATTTATGTACATTATTGTCTATAAGGTGAAAGATATTTTCGAAATAGCCGTAGGTCTACAAGGACTGGAAGCCCGATCGACTACCCGCCGCTACTACCCGTGGAGCTCTGCCCCCCCCCCCCCGCTCCCTCTATTAATCATTACACCTATTAAAAGTACCGCCGCCACCCCTGATTCAGAACGTTCTTTACCTGCGTTATTAACACCCGCGTCCTCGTCAGCCGTATCAATTGCCCGACGTTTCCTGTTTTGTGTCGACATGGTTCCTCTCTAAGGACGAGAATCAAGATGCTATTTCAGAATCAGACTGTTGATTACCAAGTAACATTTAAAATGTACGAGGAATTATTGGCGTTGTGGCGTCAACATACATACACGCTTGTCTCCCCTGCCCCCCCCCCATCATGCACATGCAAAATCAGAAACATTATGAAACTATGCTAAAACTAGTATAAATTTAAACCAAGGCCAACTGCCAACACATTTCAAGTCGTACATCTATTGACATAAAATGAACTTGGTAACATAATATTAATACAGACTGAACATTACCTAACAAGTTAAAAGTATTCATGTAGTTATAAAATTATAAATAAATGAATCAATAAATTAGCTGGCGATATAAAAACTAAGCTGACAGTTAAAAAAGTGTACATACATGTAGTTAAGTTAGTAAATAAAAAAATTATTAATAAAATAAAAATATATATATATTTTTTAACATGGCGACATAAAATCTAAACAGACTGAAGAAAGTATCATGGCATCTCGCGGTTCAAGCGACTCGCAGCCTGCGGATAAAAACTGTTTTTAAGTCTAGTGGTCCTTGTCTTAATACTTCTATAGCGGTTGCCAGAGGGAAGAAGTTCAGAGATGGTTGGCTGGGTGGGTAGTATCCCGTACAATGCTCTTGGATTTTTGCGCACAGCGAGCATGGTAAATAGATTCAATGGATGGTAATTCGCGCCCAATGATTCTAGATGCGCCCTTCACGATAACTTCTAGCCGTTGTTTCTTCTCCTGACTGGCGCGGCCAAACCACAATACAATTGAGAAAGTGAGGATACTTTCAATGATTTCGCGGTAGAACCGTATCATAATCTCCAGAGCAATGCCGAATCTCCTGAGCTGCCTCAGGAAGAACAGTTGTTGTGCCTTTTTTGTAATGCACAGTGTGTTTGTGCCCCAGCAGAGATCGCTTGAAATTGTTGTTCCAAAGAATCTAAAATATTTAACTTGCTCGACCTCCACGCCATTTGTCGAAAGAGGGCGGATGTGAGTCTTCGTTTTGCGAAAATCAACAATCATTTCTTTAATCTTTGAAACGTACAATTCGAGGTTGTTATCCGCACATCAGCCAACCATTCTCTGAACTTTCTCCCTGTATGGCGTCTCATCCGCATTCTCAATGCAGCCCTCCACAGTAGTGTCATCGGAAAACTTGATCACAAGGACCGATTGGTCCACGGAGACGCAGTCATTTGTGAAGATAGTAAACAGGAAGGGGGATAGCACACAACCTTGTGGGGCACCAGTATTCAGGATAAGAGGTTTGGAAATAGAGTTGTTGACTCTGACAGATTGAGACCTGTTAAGAAGAAAGTTAAGGACCCAGTGACACGTGGCAGGATGTACACTCAACAATGACAGTTTATCGAATAGCCTGAATGGGATGATGGTGTTGAATGCTGAGCTGAAGTCAATTAACATGATCCTGGCATAGGTTCTTGGCCTCTCTAGGTGCTTCAGAATGTGATGCAGACCGCATCATCTACTGATCTGTTTGCTTCATATGCAAACTGGTGCGAATCCAAGAGGCCGTCGGTGGCCGACTTCAGGTACCTGAGCACTATGCGCTCGAACACTTTCATGACGACTGAGATCAGTGCCACTGGACGGTAATCGTTCAGCCCAGAGATATTATACTTCTTGGGAATGGGTATGATAGTGGAAGTTTTGAAGCAGATTGGGACTCTGCACTACTGGAGAGAGGAGTTGTAGATGTCCGTAAACACCACAGAGAGTTGGTCGGCGCAGTTCTTCAGGGTAGATGTGGAAATCTTGTCTGGACCCGAAGCCTTCCGCGTGTGCTGTTTCCTGAACAGGTTCCTCACATCAGCTTTCTGGACTATAAAGGGCGGAGACAGAGAGGTGCCTGCTGGAAGTGGGCGCTGATGCTTGACCGCCTTCTGCGCATCGCACTTAACTCTTCTGAATTCTTCCCTGCTGCCGCTGATGAACGCCGCGTTCTTCTCCGCCAGTTTCTGCTTGATGTCTCTGGTGAACCAAGGTTTGTCGTTGCCATACAGGGTGGCAGTCTTTGTCTCCGTGCACAGCTCCTCACACCAGTTGATGTAGGATGTCACGGTGTCAGCGTAAACGTCTAGGTCAGGACATGCCTCTTTAAACATGTCCCAATCTGTGCACTCCAGGCATCCCCGAAGAGCTTCAGTCGACTCGTCCGTCCGATTCTTTACAGTCTTCTTTGTTGGCTTCAACGTTTTCAGTTTCTGTCGGTACATGTATCCTTAAAGACTGTGTAGCAGTGATCCAGGACATTGCTATTGCCTGTGGCACAGTCTACGTGCTGCTTGTACCTGGACAGTACCATCTTCAAGTTTGTGTGATTAAAGTCACTCAGAATGATGACTACGCTGTCAGGATGAGTCGATTCTGTTGCCAGCACCTGAGCAGCCAACTGGCTGACTGTCTTGGTAGCACTGGTATCAGGGGGGTGTAAACACTCAACATTACGACGGAAGAGAACTATCTCGGGGAATAGAACGGCTTGTAATTGATAGTTGGGGTTTCCAGTTCACGAGAACACAAAGAAGAGACAAGCTGAGTGTTATTATACCACCGCTGATTCACAAGAAAACACACGCCACCACTCCGCTGCTTGACCGTCAGATCGCTCGATCGGTCCGCTCTAAACAGAGCATGACCAAGGGGTGTCACTGCCGCGTCAGGGGTCGTGGCTTCTAACCACGTTTCCATAAAACACAGTATAGAGGCGTCTCTTATTTCTCGTTTGTAAGTCAACAGGTGAAAGAGTTCGTCTGTTTTGTTCCTCGGTGATTGCATATTTGCTAGAACGATAGCAGGGAGTGGTGGTCGAAGGCTGCCCCGCGTCTACCCCGCTTGCGTGTGCGGCGTGAAGCGTTGTGTTGTATATGACCCGTGTTGTCAAAAAAAGTGTCCTCCAAAGAAAAGTTTGGTCTGTACTCACAGTTCATGGACTCCCTGACGCTAAGCATATCTTCACGATCATACTTATATACACATATAGACTTAAACGCGGGCACAATCATCGAAAACACACAAACAATCATCCACCACCACAACGGGTCGCCAATCACCGGCGCCATCTTACATCTTTTCTATCGGGCGCCTTTCATAACGACCATCAAGCAGATCATTGGCACGTGTTCGCGCCTTATGTTTAAAATGGTTGTAGAGAATAAATTATTTACACGCAATTTATGTTCTATATGTACACTACAAATCATACGACAACAAATTATACAACATCGATCCCGCTACTGAAAACATAATAATTCAATAATACAACTCCATCTTGTATCATGAAGCCGCTCAGAGGTTGTTCTTGGCCAATGGAGCGCAAACGATACGAAGAATGGAATGATCCAATGTGAGCTATTTAGTCCCTAGGTATCACAGAGAAATCAACGCCGTGTGATCAAAGAGGTCATATATATTATGTATACCAGCAACTTGCATTGTCTACTTTATATGAGTTTCTAGTATTCACGGGCTTCCGGTGAGATGATATAAACATATTGAACGATACAGGATTTTATGCAGCAGTTGCTTAATTCTGTAGCAAGGAGGGACACACAAACGATGCGGTTTACAATTTGCAACACAACAAAACGTAGATTTGTTGGCGCGGGTAGGTATATTCACAAAGGTGTTAACTGAATATGTATGATTAACATCAGATATAGTTAAGCGGGTATTTAAACATTTGTCTAAAGCTTCGGACTTTAAACATACGACTCGGTTTGAAAACAGCGATCAGTGGCGCCAGTCAAAGGCCGAATTCGGGTGAATTAATATTGAAGGCGTGTTTGGAAAGACGTAGTAAAGGCATCAGTTATGTTCATACAATTAACACCGGCGCATGAAATCATTACATATAACCATTGAAAATTCGTAATTTTATAAATAATCAAACACAGCGATATTGTCGTTCTGCGTTGACTAGTGCAGCTACGTTAGAAGCCTAGGCCATACATTAGGGGCCTACTTCCATCCCTTATATGGCGACTTGAATAACAACTGTAGAGGGAAGGCCGAAGCTCTTCATGGCATAATTTAGTATAGTAGTCGCAGCTTTTACGCGGCGATTGTTGTACACAAAATAATAGTTTAATCATCACGCATACTAATGACCACGCGTACACATTTCAATTAACTGAATTCAAACGAATGTTTTATCTGTCAACTTCAAGTAATTGGATTTAACTGCACGTGTACCCACAATGAATACCGTCAACGCGTGTGTATGAACGAGTTTTTGCAATAACGACCTCTTATGATAGGTGTGCTTTACAGATACCGCGCTAATGGCTTGATCGTTGCCGTGATACTCTGAATTGATAAACACACGCGCGCGGCTACACGTAGGCCCTACGCAGTCCACAGTTGTTCATCGAGTTGATCTTAATAGTCGCGTACGTAAACTATGGATAGCGCCACCTAGTCATAAACCTTACATAAGCAACAGTGATGTCACGTGGCATGTCCACGTCAAATATATATTTTGTTTCAGGAATAACATTCATATAAGAGGTACAGCGTATCTTTGTCTTCAATCTCGTCATGCCTGAGTGACCAGCGGGTGTGTTGCCTCGTTCTTAAAAGTCAATTACTGTCAAACAGTATTCGTGTTTTCTACGTCTTGTTAAAGTATAACTGTTCTTAAATGTTTACACGACATCGTATGTAAAACGTAAGCGTGTTAGTTGGGAAATAGCGTCAACAACCTTTACGTGGTGTATTGTTTTTGAGGACCACATTGAAAATAAATGTACAATAGAACCTCTCTTGGGCGACCAATCCTTCCGTCCAGCATAACGGTCGTTCAAGACAGGTGGTCGCCCACGGCAGATTGCAGGTACACACACACAACTATTTATAGGTTCTCCGTCTGGTTGATTACGGGAAAATTTTAGTGCAGTAGATAAAGTTAGTTTGGTAACATTTTCCATTTTATATTTATTTAGTAGTTAGAACCCTATAATGTGGAAATTGGAGTACCAGAAAGTCTGTGTAGTCGAAGTCTCGAAGACGAAGGCGACGTTGCCGTCGAGTTCACTGGCGTATTTTGCCGAACTTGGACTTTCCAGGGTGCGGATCCAGATGGATAGTCTAAGGGGGTGCAAAACCCTCAAACGTACCCCCTGAGGCTCGGCAAAACCCCTTTTCTGGTGGCTGAAGCAAATTAAAACTGGGTGGGCTGAGCCGGAGCTTCAGCACGACTTCACCGTCGCGCTCTCTGATCAGTATATCGTAAGACGGGTGTTAAACATTACTCGCGGCGACGTTCACAATTTCGGAAGTTCACCAAAAAACCTCCTCCAATTGCACCCCCCTTGACACTCACCTAAACGGGGGCATATTCTAAACGTCTGGGGTGCACGCCACTCACCAAAGGTCTCTGAGGCAAGTGCCCCTAGACCAGCTATAAATATGCACATCGGGATATATATATATATATTATAATTAATATAATATTCCTTTCTTGTGAGAGGTTCAGCTGATTGATCTTACCAAAAGATGTGCAGCATAGTCCAACTTCATCATAACTGTATGGTCAGTTTGTCCGACATCATCACCTCAAATTTTGGTTTAGCGGTTGTCGCCCTTCCACGAACACGACATTTTTTGTCTTAATTCTTTTTTTATCTTAATCCGAATGCTATCTCGATGATAACTAATGATCCTCCGACCAATATGGAAGAGAAGAACACTGGAATCGGATCCAATATCTTCACATTCACTGTTAATTATGGAGTTTATGGCACTCCATTGTAAACATATAATATATATATATATATTATATATATATAATATATATATATATACATACATATATATATGTATATATATATATAATGTAATACTATATATATGCAATATTATATATATTATATGATATATATATATACATATATATATATACATATATATATATTATGTAAATAATGTTATGTAGTATGTACTCGGCAGGCATTATGTACCCCTACCTTAGCTTTAGGATGCAAACCAACTATTATGTATCACTTCATTATGACATACATCAACAAAGTAGGTGCATAGGTACATAGCATGATACCGATAAAGCCAACAACTCCAGGTGTTGTCGTAATTATTGGGTTCTTAATAAAACGAATGTCTTTGCCTTCTAATCCTTCAGATTAGTATTGGTCGTCGACCCTATTCTTGACGACATGCAGCATTCGTTATATGTACACATTACCCGACTTGTATTGTATTGTGGATAGCTGAATTTGTTAAAAACTAAATTGTTAAAAACTGGGTTTAGGTAGGTCAGATCGCAACTACAACCATGTGATTATATTCCGATGTAGTTATACTAGTGCTTCATTCATTTATGAACGAAAGAAACGTTTGAACTTCGTGGATAATATCGGTAAATATCGGAGCGGTAAAACGGATTCGACTACACCTGACGCATGCGCAGATCACCACACACCTTTGTCAAACGAAGCGTGAATCATCGAACATTATGTGATTTTCCGACACTGATTGCCGGCCGAAACAAAGCGCTATACCAACATGGCGGATACCGTATGCAGAGCGTAAGTTCTTCATTCACGACAGAACGATGAACTGTAATATTATCGAGGCGCCGTAAATGAGTGAGCTCCGACCAACAAAGAACGGTCGCCTCGTCACGCGTGACTGCGCCAGACCAACACTGTTGTCTCGCCTTAGCACTTGATGACAAGCTACCGAATGACAACACCAACCATTACGTAGGACATAAACAACAACAACAACAATGCACCCACATGCTTTGGGTATTAACGTTTCTGATCGAAATTTCGAATGAATAAATATATCCTTCCTCATTCAAGAAGGTCCGCGTCCGGTTAAATGTAGCTACCTCTCTTTATTCCCTGCTTACGTATATGAAAGATGCTGTTAATAGCATGAATAATTATTAACCATGACGAGACAGACAACGCTGTTCCAAGTTACTGGTTCAGTAGCATCTTGAAACGTGAAAGCTCTTTTTTATCCCTGTGATTCGTGATCAGGTGCAACAGCGTGATGCGTGATTTAAAATATATTTTCCTTGTGAACCGTGATTGAGGTATCACTTTCTTCGTGAAATTGACGACAGGTGACTAAAAATTTCGATCTCTTCGTGAAACAAGAAATGATATTTTTTAGTGTGAAATGTGAAAAACCAAATATTTTCACTGTGCACCCCCTCTTGTAAGTCATTACAACAACGGTAACGTCGACAAGTTACAGTAATCATTTTGTACTAGCAAACATGTTCACCATAAACACTGGAACGTCACTGTTAATTAACCAACCAAACATGGCAATGGTGCAATGCAATTCGTGTTAGTAGTATTCAAACAATGCACTATGTCACGTGTTGACGTTACATCAATAGGGGTGTCTTGATATGTTCCACCGCCAGGTTTCCAAACGTGAAACTGCTAGCAGGAGTGTGAATGAATACGTGAGTAGACTAAAATGCAGAGGAAAAAAGTGTCTTCGCTGGTTAATTGCGAACACTTCAATCCCCATATACGTGATTCGTCTAATTTATTCTCACGCAGTTTGTAAAGAAAACATATCCCGTTTCAATCACATTCCTCTGATATCGTAGTGCAGCAAACCAAAACTACGATACTAAGTCGTTAGTAATGGTAGTAGCAGCCCTGGATGGAGGATCTTAGACCCCCTTGTCTGTTGCAAATATTATGATGACGGACGAAATAACGCGTGCAGGCCCTATATACAATAAAACAATTAATTACTATGTAAACCTACTGATAATAAAATGCATGCCATCACTGCCCTTGAAGAAGTCAGGAAATTGACAGGAATGATATTGATAATTCCCATCATAACCTTACTTTGTAAATGACTACAATGGCACAGGCTGTTTAGAACGGAACAAGCACAACCACGCATTTGTGGGCGACAGCAGCGTAGAGCTAATGCCCCTGCTGATTATGTAGAAACCTACTGTCGAATGAATCTGACCATCCCAGTCATCGAACAGTTGTTGATAAGTCTCAAAGACCGGTTTGGTGCTCCTCAGCTGTTTAACAAGATTTAACAAGATTGCCACCCAGAGAATTAATTCTAGTTGGCAGGTGGACAATGAAGCCCTTTGGCTTATCGCGAGTCCGACCCTTTTATCTATGTGCATCCCGCCCTTCTGAGGTATGTGTCGATTTTATTTTAAAACATATTCACGCTTCTAGCACCCACACAATAAGCAGATATTCTGTTCCATTCATTTACAGTCCTTTGTGAAAATGAGAACTTTCTTATATCTAATCTACACTGCTCCTTTGATAACGTAACTTCATGTCCTCTAGTCCTTCTATCTTTCTTAACTGAGAAAAAATATTTCTGTCGATATTTTCATAACCATTCATTATTTTAAACACTTCTATCTGATCTCCTCTCAATCTCCTAGTCTCTAGTGTTGTTAAGCCGCATTTTTTAGGCGTATTTCGTAACTAAGATCCATCAGTTTTGATATCATTTTAGTTGCTCTCCTCTGTACTCTTTCTAGCATATCTATGTCCTTCCTGCGATATGGCCTCCACGCTTGAATACGATATTCTAAATGAGACCTAACTATTGTTTTGTACAGCGGTATTATTAGCTCTTTTCCTTATACGTTATGTTTCGCCTAATTAATCCAAGGATTTTATTTCCCTTTGAAGCTGCAATTCCGTACTACTCTGAAAATTTCATATCAGCACTAATGGTTAACCCTAAGTCCTTTTTTTACAGTAGTACTTAGTACAGTACCCCCATTGTGTATTCTACATCATCGTTCCCATGTCCTGCGTGGAGGCATTTACATTTCCCACTCAATACCGATTTCCAGTTTGAAGCCTCTCCATCAACTACTACACGTTGTCTTCTGTCAATCAGCCATTTTTCTATCCAGTTTATTATACCATTTCATATGCCATGGGCCTTTAGTTTAAGCAGTAATCTTTGATGTGGTACTTTGTCGAAAGCTTTTTGAAAATCTAAGTAGACGATATCTACTGGTGATCCCTCATCTACCCACTTAGTGATGTCTTCCAAAAAACATAACATATTTGTTAAGCATGACCTCGCTTTAAAAAACTCATGTTGAGATGGGCTGATCAAGTTATGTTTAACAAGAAAATACACCAAGTGATCTTTAATTAGTCTTTCTAATAATTTGCAAATCACTGATGTTAAACTCACTGGTCTATAGTTCTCTGACTTGTTTCTCGAACCTTTTTTAAATAACGGTAAAATGTTTGCCTCTTTCCATTCTAAAGGAACCACTCCCTCTTCTAATGACAAATTGAAAACTGTTGCAAGCGGTACGCTAATTTGTTCTACAATTTCCAATAGTAGTTTGGGCGGAATCCACTCCAATGTATCTGGTTGTGATCACTACTCCCCAGTGGCTCACATATCTTGACATTGTCAACTAATTCATTCTGTGAGGACAAAACTATGTCTAACACATTCTCACCCCTGGTTGGTTCTAGCACATGTTGAGAAAGGAAAGTATATTGAACTAAAACTAAAAACTTGTGGTCCTCACTCCCCATACTCTGTTGATATTTCCATTGTATATGCCCGTGGTTAAAATCCCCCATAATAATACAGTCCCGTTTGCTTACTTCTCTTATAGCGTTTTGTATTTTTTCATTCTCTTCTATGTTTGGACTTCGATCAAATAACCCAACTGTTAACGTTGAATTTCCTGTAACAATGTTACACCAAACAGCTTCTTCGCAATCTGCTTCTCTTTCTAGTTTTCTTTCATAAGCCTGGAAAGATTCTTTAATATATAAAATAACTCCACCTCCCTTTCTTCCTATTCTATCTTTCCTAAACATTACATATCCTGTCAGTCCCAATTCGGCATCTAACATATCGGTGGTGGTCCAGGATTCGGTTATACCTATTATGTGAGGGTTAATATCTTCTATCATAATGTTTAATTCATTTCTTTTGTTTACTATACTCCTTGCGTTTAAACAAACACATTTATATCCAGCTTCAGAAGAGTTTTCCAGACTGTTGTTAGCTGATTTATTTGTGCTGTCTTTATCTATGCTTCCAGTTTCAGAGTTTTCTGTGAGTCCCCCCTGCGAATCTAGTTTAAATAGATGCAACCTGTCCCACTGTCAACAGATCGCAACAGGTTCTCTGAGAAAACTGCTGTCCCCTTTCCACTAAGATGGAGACCATCTCTCATGTACATATCTTCCCTCCCAACATAGTATCCCCATAAATCTGTGAATCCCACCCCCTCTTCTTCACACATCTGCTCAACTAGTGCGTTGATCGCCATCCTCTTGCAGTTTCTATACGTTGCCCCCCTTCCTCTCAGTACTGGCAAAATTCCTGACAGAATTATCTGTTCGACTCTTGTCTTCTTTAGCTTCCTCACTAACTGTCTATACTTCAGTAGTAGCCCAGTTGTTCCCGCCCTGTCAACATTATTTGTTCCTACATGTACCAGTATTGACCCTCCCTTGCCATGTCCCAATACCTTCTCTACCCTGTCAGTCACATGTTCAATCCTAGCCCCCGATAGACAAACAACGACGTCTTCCCCTCGCTCAGTGTCTTGTCCGTCTTTCTCATAATGGAGTCGCCCATAAACACCCTCTCTTTCCTCATTGCCCCCTCAACCACTGCCTTCGAGTAGCTCCTTCTTCGGTTTGCATCTGTCTGGTTGTTGTCTTTTGCCCCTGTCGTCATCTTTCCTGTCACATTCTCTTCCGATCCATTCTTTCCTGTCGCTTTTTTTCTTGTCACCTTTCCTCCTGTCAGCATCCCTTTTATCGACTTCTCTTCTATCACATTTGCTCTCACTTCCTTTCGTCCCTTCATCTTTCCCCCCCATCTCGTTTTCTTCTCTCCTCTCCCGTCCGATCTTCCCTCCCTCCCTCTCTACGGTCACCTTCACGCTTGTCACGTTTTCTGTCGTCGATTTTCCAATTTCTTCCCCTCCAATCACCTTCCCTCCTCTCAATCTCTTTTCCTCAGTTTTCTTGCCACTGCTATTCTCCTTCAGTCTTTCAGTATTCTCACCTATCTCCCTGTCGTCTCTCTCCATCCGACCTGCCTCCTTGCTAATTCCCATCTCCATTCCCTTCACAATATCTGTCAACCTAGCTATCTCCTTCTGCAGACACTCCACCTTCGAACACCCAATGCACTGAAAGGTGAATCCTTCCTCCATGGTTTCTGCCCATGATTTCCCACAGCCGGACAATGCAAAATCTACCCAGCTGTGACAGTGATCGCACACCAAGTGTCGCTTTGCCTTGACTTGCCGCTTGCAAGGCGCCATATCCCTATCAGAATTTATTTAATATCTTAACTAACTTAGTCTTTATAAAGACTGTTTCCTGTGTACTACAGCACACTTTATGTTACAGATTTCAATTACACAGCCGACTATTCATTCTATCACGAACGCTAACATTACCGGTAGTGACCTAATTTAAATACAATCAATTACGTTACGTTAGGCTGCTTTATTTATTTATTTAGGTTACGCCGCCCGACTATCGCCCTTGCTTAATTTTAACAACAATGCTACCTAATCAAAATATCTAGCAAGTACTGGCTTACACAGATATTATCTTATGTAAGTAGTTTGATGGTTGTTACATTATCTACTATATATTCTACCACATAATCAGGTTTGTTAAATCTTGTTTACAACTTATCGAAGGTTAAGTTACCCTATTATCACTCACTATGCTAAGGTGTTCTAAAATACTTTAAATAACTAACTTTAAGCACAACTGCTACTCAATAATGTTTACTGCAACTTTATGAATTATATTAAGGCAAGAATAATACTTATCAATCAGTAATTCCACTTGTTTATCATCTTTTCTGCACAACCAATTTCTACGATCTATCTCCGCCAAATATAGCCTCTATCTCGCTGTTGATAACGAACGCGATACATCTCGTTCCCACCGTGATCAACGTTGCTCCAAGGACGCAAGTAATTGAAAATGTGCAAGCATTTGCTGCCGAGTATAAAGACAACCTATCCAGTCCACAAAATTTGCAGCGTCACTCGAGGCTGCAGAAAACGTGTTTTCCCGAATATACACACTTGTCTGAAATTGGTGTGTACAATCGGCGTCACCAGCGCAGAAAGTGAGAGAACAATCAGCGCCCTTCGTCGTCTTGATACATACATGCGCAGCACCATGAGAGGACCGCATCAACGGACTCGCTATGTTACATATACGTTACGATGTTGAGGTGGACATAGACGCAATCATCAATCAGTTTGCGCGATTACATCCACGCCGCATGGAGTTCATAAATTATTAAACATTCTCCAGTGAGACTCACTGTGCACTGACCTGTTTTCTATTAACGGACGTTCAACGGAAGTCAAACTCTAAACTTAAGAGGGTCGCTGTTTCATATTTGGAACTAGTACACGCATGGCTTAAAGGGAATAAAAACATATAATGCTTGAATTCATATTATGTTACATCCTGCTATCTATTTCCATGTCCACCAAGCCAAAAAAATAAACAAATTCAATGAATTAGAAATTCCACATTTTATGCTGTGCATCCGGACATTTTCGATGCCGCTTTTTGGGATGCCGAGATGTGACGTCACATATGACCCACACTCGCATCAGGCCGACCCTTTCCATGCATTCTGAGCATGTTTACAAGGATAGCTTTCGGGTCGAAACGAGCGTCAAAATTAGTTATTGTGCGATATTCAGATGTAATACAAACACTAGTCATCATAGAGGAACACGCAGTTATCTTACGGTTCCACATGAATCCAATTTTATTCAAAACAACGAATGCGAATGGGCCTACAAGTCGACTAGGTTTCGCCGAGCTTCAGCGCGTTTTTAGAATAATTATATCGGATGCAACCAACGGGAGATAATATACACCAATAAACATACATAGCAAACATATATCGAACCAAGCTACAGAAAGTAACGTGTATAATCTCATAATATCACAAGAATATCGATGTATGAAGGAGGAGTTGTACAATTTATCATAACAACTTAAATCAGTCAGGGAATTTCTGTCCGTCCTGCTAGCTCAGTTGGTAAACGCGTTGGTTCCGTAGCATTTATTTTGCAATCTGGCGACGCCGGTTCAATCCCAACACCAAACCATTCATTTTCCTTACACTTTTTTATTTTTTCACGTAGTAATATATACCAAATCATTTTTATACTATGATGCACTGTTTGTAAATATTGTTTATACTTTTTGTAGTACACTGTAATTATTTGTTCGTCAAAAAAATTAAAATATGGGAATTATATAACGATGTTTCTAAATTGTATTTATCCAAATAAATATAATGTAATGGATATATCATTTATTAATTGTATATATATATATATATATATATATATATATATATTATACGGTAATATATTGTAATTATATTTATGAAAACAAATGGTGCTGTCTGGATAAATAAAATTTAGAAACATCGTTAAAAATTTAATTTATTTACCATATTTTCATTTTTGTGGCGAATAAATAATGACTTCAAAAATATTTACAAACAGTGCATCATAGTATAAACATTATTTGGTTTATATTACTTCGTGAAAACATAAACCAAAAAAGTGTAAAGAAAAGTTTGATGTCGGGATTGAACCGCCGTCGCCCGATTGCCAAATAAATGCCAAGAAACCAACGCGTTTACCAACTGAGCTAGCAGGACCGACAGGAATTTGCTGACTGAATTAAGTTGTTATGATAAATTGTACAACTCCTCCTTCATACATCGATATTCAAGTGATATTATGAAATTATACACGTTACTTTCTGTAGCTGGATACGATATATGTTTACTGTATATGTTTATTGGTGTAGATTATCTCCCGTTGGTTGCATTCGATATAATTATTCTGAAAACGAGCCCAAGCTCGGCGAAACCTAGTCGACTTGTAGGCCCATTCGCATACGTTGTTTTGAATAAAATTGGATTCATGTGGAACCGTAAGATAACAGCTTGTTCCTCTATGATGACTAGTGTCTGTATTACATCGGAATATTGCACAATAACTCATTCTGACACTCGTTTCTACCTAAAAACTATCCTTGTAAACATGCTCTGAATGCATGGAAAGGGTCGGCCTACTGCGAGTGTGAGTCATACGTGACGTTACGATACCACGTGATCGCCTAGCTCATTAAAAAAAAAAATTCTGCGGGAATCGCTACACAGACGGGTTTAAAATCGAATTTATGTTACAAATGTATTTTTCTGTATTTTTTAATGTTCTAGAATGTTACATACAATGTTAAACTTTGTGTACACATGGAAAACGTATTTTAACTAGCGCCTTGTTTTTATTTCTTTTAAGTGTCGTAAAGCAATGTTATATTAAATGTCACAACATTCTGCATAATGATATGTAACATTACGAAATATAAATTAAATCTGCCGATTCTACACAATGTAATGTAACATTACGGATTTTTCGTTAACAAATCTGCCGATTGAGACCCCCCTGCAAATACGCCTAGATCCGCCCCTGGGTAGGGACTGTGTTGCTCTCCGGACAAAAACAATAGGCTAGCTTTCCACAAAGGTATAACGACGATATCGTGTTTACAAGTATTCCTATTACGAGTTTATTTGCAATCTAAATTATCAATATAATAATAAGAGTATCCGCCTACAAGCGACACATTCATTAAACTTACCTGATCAGATAACAATAAATGATCGTCTTCTGTGTTTCTGGACGTTTGTTGTACTCGTCAACTCGCAGGCCTCTTACAGATGCCTTTCAATGGTTCCAGAAAAGATCGCTGATTTCTATAAAGAAATTTGGATTGATACAATGCAGAAACCGTCCGTGTTGTAGTTAACAAAACAGTAATAACCAAACAGAAACAGAAACTGACTATCACTCAGCTAACGCGTCGACACTGGCGTAGTTCACTCGAATATAGGCACAATGTGAAGCAGTCAACCGTGTAACCCAAGTCACGACAGTTCTAGCTACTTCCGGTCCCGTGTCCCCAATACCATCCCCATTAACCGGTTATGTAAATGTTGCCCTTTCCTTGGGTCAGTGACTGTGAATGCGCCATGTCCTCCACGGCAGTAGACACTACGGCATCGACGCGCCGTGTCTGACGCGGGTTTAATCAGCACCGAGCGGCAGCGATCTGTTGGTGGTGAGCGAACGGTCGTTGTGTTGTCGTTTCCTTTTCTCAAAATAAACATTTGTTTGGGACGCGGTAACGTAATATTTAGAACACCGACCAACAGTGTGCTGACCCTAATATAGTCCGTGGCAACGGAAACACAGCTACACAGTGAGGCATCATGGATGACATATTTTATGAGAAATATTCAGACAAAATTAATGAAAATGCGTGTGTGTCATCAAACGATAAGTGCATATTGTGGACAGGCTGTATGAAATACAGAAAAGGGTCAAACGTAAAGTATGGTGCAATTAATTGTAAATTTGCATGTGGCAATAGACACACAATAACAGCCCACCGTTTAGCCTACGTGCTGCAGCACCGTACCACATTCTTATAAGCAGTACTGGATGCTGCGTACGCCTACTCTCTGCTTGCGTAAGGGTGATCAGCCGATTGGCGTGACCTTAATGAATATGGGTGATCAGTGCGATTTACAGGTGGCTTTCGCTGTCTGCGTCTTCTTCTATTTGGTTTGACTGTCGTTGCTGTTACATCTCTCGACAGCGTGCTAGTACGACTCTCTGGTTCGGGATCAAGCTGACTTTTTCTGTATATGTCGTCTTGACGTCTGTTTCATTTTGCCTCGAGGTACTCTCTCATTCTCTTTGACTTGGTTCTTCGTCTGTGTAGGCGAACCGATGGCTGTCTGGAATAATCTCGCTGGTAGAGCACGTCCTGCTGAATCCGTTTGACAGCACGTGCCGCTCTGCAACCCTTCGTAATTGGACACTGAACGTTTTCCAGCTTTCGTAGCATTGAAATTCCAGCACCGTAGTTTAAGCGATCGATGAATGAAGACATACGTTCCAATGCATTTCGGCTAAATTTACAATTTTTGGGGAGAGAAGCAGATATTGCTATGTTGGCTCCTTCGTTAAAATTAGTTGTCAATTTGCGTCTTGTCATTTGAAGTGCGCGGTTGCCAAGACGCATCTCGATCAGTCCTTGAAGTGTTGCTCGATCACTGTCAGTCATATTTACTCGCCTTAGGCCACATGCCTTCAAATGCTGTGAGGTATTCCACCAATTCTTGCGACCACCACGGCAGACAATTCCATGTCTGCGACAGTTTTGCACGTGCCATAATAGCAGTCTAACGTGGCTTGAATGATGTCCGGCATACGACTAGCTATGACAGTCGCGTCGCTGTCGTGAAGCATATGTACACTTGTGTAAATCTTCTGGCACCTGGTCTTCACGTCTTCCACAAACATTCTTCTGTTTTCTGTTCGCACGGCAGCAGTCTCTCCTGGAAACATTCTGGAGGAGAATGACGCTTTCATGATGTGACGAAATTGCGTTTGAGACAGATGCATTTCTTTGTAACCCCGACTGACTTGGTGGGGGCGTATTCGTCGTAGCTAGAATGTAACGGAGCTTTGTTGGTCCTGTCGTTGAATCCTGAAGGCCGACATGGAGTGCCACATTGGTCGTTACGGCCCGCTGACCACAGCGTCCAGTGTCCACCTCAGTGTATAGTTTGTACATGCGTGAATGATAATCACAATGTGTACACCGGAGTGATTACTTCCAACAGACCGATCTGTCGTTCCTCGTGTACTTCAAAACGTGCACAAGTACATGTTGTCTTTGCATGCTCTGCGTAGCAGTCATTCCACATATCAGCGGTTTTCTTCACATTCAGCAGACGCATCTCAGAATCTTCATGGTTTTGGTCTGCTTGAAGATAGCTGTCTGTTAAATCCAGGCACCTATCTGGCCATTGTCGTATAATTTTGGCATTGCCACATCCTCCATCGGCATCCGGTACTGTTAACAGTCCACCCGCAGTTTCCTGTACCACTCTGGAATAGTCATCCATATGTAGTCGTGACATCCACACACGACCCGTTTGAGTTTCTGATATTTCAGCACTGAAACCCACACGAATTTCTTGTCTTTCCACGAACAGGCGGTGCCTTCTTATCACTAACTTTACTAATCTCATTTGTAGTCTCCTTCATTGTAATATCACAGCGGAATAATCCAGGCAAAATTACAGTTGAAAGGGACAAACCGTTATTGGAAATTACAGACTTCTCACTAGTCTGTCAGTCCAAATCACAGTGAATTAAGATTTGTTTCTGTGTGGTAATTAAGGGGAGTGGGGATATAATCCCTTTAGTTAAGCTTCAGTTTGGAAATTGTTTTGAAAATGAACTAATCATGTTGCAGCATGATAATTCAACAGTCTTTTTTGTTTACTTTTCAGGTAATTAAACACATGTGAAGACCTTATCAGTGACCCTAATGACACTTGAGCACAGCCACTGGTGTGAGCCACCATAATCAGGGCTGCTATGAGATACTGTCTACTGGCTTTGTCTTCTGGCCAATCAGGCAAGTGCTATTGTCTTCTGGATGTCTGCTAATTAGGCTGTATAATATTATGCAATTGAACTGCTTGAGACGTCTGGCCTTTGATGATTTCACACCCTAAGGTGACTTTTGTTAATAATTTATTATTTTTAACTTTATAAATAGGGCACAAGGCCAAAAAATCAATATAAATTGGAATTTATCATAACCACTGGCTGAATTGAATATTCTTCTAAAGCACATATTGGACTTTCTGGAAAACTGTGTTAAGAGTTCATACGTACCACATGAGAATGAGTGTGCAGTGTACAGATATGCCAGATTAGAAATTGTCCGACAGTGAAATGCTTATTCACACGGTGCCCTGTCAAGTAGGGTGGCTCTTTTGAAATGTGTATAAAAACAAACACGTGGATGAATTACAAAAAAATATCACACAGAGTATGAGATAGGAAAGCCTATAAAATGTGTTAGTTTCAAAAAAATTCTCCAAAATTGCCTTGCCTACTTGGGGTCATGTTCTAGTTAGACTTCCTGTTTGGAAGAAAATTGCAGTGTATTTTTATTTACAAAATTCACATGCTGTGACTAAGTGCATTTGAGTAGGGAGATTTTCATGTTTGATTGCAGAAGGTGTTGACTATAAAATGGTGGATTTCTAGATGATTTGAATAAGCGGAAGGATATTTGGCAGCAATTTGCCTGTGTGACCTGTTTGCGGAGTAATTCTTGCCGTCATTTGTAAATATTGACGGGTGTCACACATACAGGCATTTTGGATCTCTACTTGAATGAACTACGTCAGTGTCCACTCGTTAGATGAGTGATAATCGGTTTCCACCAATTTTGTATACCATTCTGACATGCTATACATACGGCGACGTTTCATTGGCTGTTGTGTCCACGGACAAGGGGTTAACCTCGGGACTTGTGCGACCGTTCCGAATATTGGGTAATTTCTTTTACTCCACTGTGTCTCTGTTTACTCAGTTTGTACAAAATGTGTAATATACGGCAGCATTTAATAGACGAGAATAACTCGTTTTCGCGTAGTAGCTCCGGCGTGGTTGAATTCTTTCTATAGAAGTCGAGATCGTAAATAGAAGATATGTATGAGTTGCTGTTAGAATGAACTTGTCTGCCAGGGGTTGAAGTGTAGAGTACGGACTCGATACTATCTAGATAAGACGATAGAGTGAAGAGAAGATGAGTTGGTGTTAGAATGAACATGTCTGCCTTACATATGCACATAAACATCACCCGGATAAAATTTAACGCCCGGATAAATGTAAGCGCGACAGCGTGAATGCTGATAAGATCTGGACGCGTCTCGTCGGGGGCAATGAAGACGGTCTGTGTTGACACCGTCAGACAACAGACTACAGGGGCATTCGACGCGTCACCGCAGCGTCAATGTTTAAGACGCTCGAGGCACTCATTGGTGGAGCATCGGGGGCGTGTCCAATATGGCAGCCGTCCGGAACTGTAAGATTTCACTGGAATCTCCCACTTTGAAAATAAACTCTGAATAAACCACAAGCGTGATATCATTGATTGTAGTTGCCAATGGTTAGGCTGTGTTAACTCTTCAAGAGGCCCACACAAAGGCATATGTTTGGGGTTATACACTTAAAAGAGTTAATACAAACTATTTTTCGCAAGAGTGGGAGTCAGGTGGACGATGTAATCTAAAATTCCAAAAGTAAAAAAATACTGATGTGATAGTATGTCAAATTTTGATCTTCTGGTAAAACTTAATGTTCATAATTTGTTTATTTACTTTTGAATTTCTCACTGGCCTGGTGGATTTTCACATGGGCAAATTGCGCGTGTGAAGTGCCGTACAAATTCTGTTGAGACCTATATTGATATGGAGGAAGGGCGGGTGCGATATCTCCGCGTGTAGTCGCGCCGGGCTGTTGATCGGGGTTCGAATCGACCTATGCCTACTTCGGTTTCGGCATTTTGATATTCTCGTTTACCATACGTTGTCTCTTGACTTAGAGCTCTTGCCGGATATCCAGCGTAGAGATCACATCACATTCTTTATCATCGCCTTCCAGGTGGGGCGGTCAACGGCCAGCTGTTGACAAATATACGTTGTCTCACTTCATAAATATTAAGCCCTTATATTCAAACCATTGTGAAGTTTTGCTAAAATGTAAAATTTGCTATGTATACCTATTGATAATTCTAAGAGACACACTTCTGATTACAAAATAATATTAGTAATTATTGCTATCAGTCTGATTTTGACAGCTAAACGAAATAATACGTTTTCGTTTTTAATTGTTACGTAACGTTTGCCCAGAGACCCCGGTCTCATGTTTGGGTGACCCCTAAGGACGGATTATACATAAAGAACACATGTTGGACACCCAATAACTCTATAACTTCCTTGTCCACTCGCCATCTGGAGATGGTAACTTTGGGTGGTAATCTTATTAAACAGTGGCCTCTAGCCTTCTACGATATCGCCTTCCATTGTTCTTGCAGGGAAAAGCGTCAGCAATTGTAGTAGGCTTGTGCGACTACACTTGATTATAAGCCTATCGCCTATAGCTTGGCTGCTGATAAGATCTGAGCGTACGCGTGCTGTGGGGATAATGACAATGCGTAATGTGACAGAATGGCCTTCTGTCCAGCTATACATTAAATTTGAGATGACCGAAACCAACAACATGTTGTCTCTACGCCGAATTGAGCACTGCATCAACGACGTCCGCGCGTGAATGGTCAATAATCGGCTAAAGGTGAACGATGATAAAACGGTCGCACTTGCGTTAGCATCACGAAACAATCAAGCGAAACACATCACCGTGATCACAATTGGCGACTGCGACATAACGCCAAGTCCTACTGCCTGAAACATCGGCGTTGTATTCGACTCGGAAATGTCGATAGTCAGTCGTGTAAAGCACATCTGCTGCGTAGCCTACTATCATCTGAGGAACATTGCGTCGATCCGACCGTGCCTAAATAGAAAACCGCAGTCCGTCTTATGTATTTGTTATATCGAGAATTAACTATGCGAACTGTCTGCTATATGACATCCCCGACTGCCTAATCAACAAGCTGCAGAGTGCAAAATGCTGCTGCTCGGCTGGTGATCCGCGGCCACAGATGGGACCATATCACACCGGTACTCAAGAAACTGCACTGCAGACCTGCCTACCCCAAAAACTTCCTGTCAGTAATCCATCTTCCCATTTACACTGATTTTCAGGAATATAGGCCTGCTGTCAGTAATAGTTCAGAACCGTGTCAGATATTATCACGAAAAGAACACCACTGTCAGTAATACTTTAATACTGTGACTATGACGATAGTTGCACCCAAAACATAATTGTTTTGAAGCGTTCAGTTAACAAGGTAAGGTAGATGTTCATGACCAGCATTGATGGAAATCAAACGTGAAGAAGCGTAACTGTAATGTAAATGAATCTATACACATTGTAATTCTGATTTTATGTAAATTTCAAAAACAGCATGTTGACTACAAAAACTTGACAAATTATAAAAATGCGTCACGTCATTGTCTATTTGTTGTGTCATTAGGATTAATATTAGTAGCCGGCATACCTAGGGCCAGGCTATAGACTACACAGTGTAGTAGCTTGACTAGATGAAACACAAAGTCATGCCGGGGGACGGCAAAACCATTACGTTACGCTTGTCATCGACATCGTCCGGTCTATTCAACTCTAGTATATAAGCCTATCCCTGTATTATAGGCTGTAAATGATAGACTAAACTCAATAAATACACTAACTAGTAGTCAGTTGGCCTAACACTACAAGTACAACACCCACTACTCTGTCACTAGTACTAGTCTAACGACGTAGTCAGTACCTGCAATTATCCCGGCCACCATTGACCATGTCATGTGAACTAGGGACATTATTTTCACGATTCCGGCAGTATGTAAAGCCGACCCCCTTCTTTAAACTTGACAATACGGGCCATGTCTGCGTGATTGCTGTTATAAACGTTTGCAGCACACGTTTCTTCTTGGCTGGTAGTGGTGCCGTTTCGATCCCCGCCATCATTTCGTGCCGCATGAGTCGTGACTTCGTCTTGTTTGAGCGCCATGAGCTCGGAAATGCGAATTTGTCGTAACGCTGTTTCCTATTGGTCAGATTACGACCAGAAGCAGCGAATGAAACACCATGTCACAACAAGCAGCATATATATGCTGCCACCTGTTGAATAAAGTGAAGCTAAATTTGAGGAGCACGGAAGTCATTGATAATCATTGTGACAACGAAAGAATCCGTAATATTTTCATCCCTCGCCGTAATACCGTAATTTGAGGTGTATTTCCGGAATGATTCCGGACAATCCGGAATGGTAGGCAGGTCTGCCACTGGCTTCTCGTGAAGCAACGCATTTATTACGCAATTCTGCTACTGACGTTTCGTGTTCAACACGGACTGGCACCAGCTTACATCACCGACCTACTCTACGAACAAAGAGCTACTGAGTGTTCTGTTCAACTACAGACAATGACTTGTACGTGCCATCAGTTCGCAGCCGATACGGCGACAGAACTTGGTATCTGCTCCACGACTACGGAATTCACTTCCAAGCGAGATGAAGACAACCTGTTGCATTGTGATTTTTAAAATACTTTTGAAAACGCATCTTTTCCGGGTTGCTTACGCAAAGTAGGCACCACCAGTCAGTTTGTCTTTTTAATTATTATTATTATCTTGCACATGTTTTACACTAATTTTGCACAATGTTTTTACTTATTTATACCTTTAATGATAATCTTTATGTACCTTATTTTTAACGTGTTTATATATTATCATTTATTAATGTTCTGCATAATAATTATGTATTCTAAGCGCCTCTGAATGGATATATCTACATTTATTGCGCTATATAAGTGTTCTTCTTATCTTATCTTACGTCACCGTTAGCCACATAACAACATCACATCACACAACGTGTCACCATACGTCATGTCGTCCACGTCACTGCAACCCACATAACAACATCACATCACACAATATGTCACAATACGTCACGTCGTCCACGTCACTGCAACCCACATAACAACATACAAGATGACACAATATGTCACGTCATCCACGTCACTGCAACCCACATAACAACATCACATCACACAAGATGCCACAATACGTCACGTTGTTCACGTCACTGCAACCCACATAACAACATCACATCACACAAGATGTCACAATACGTCACGTCGTCCACGTCACTGCAACCCACATAAGACATCACACAAGATGTCACAATACATTATGTTACGTTACTGCAAGCCACATAACAGAAGGTGTCACCATACATCACATCACTGTAAGCCACGTAACAACGTCAGGTCACACAGCATATCACAATATGTCATGTCACTGCAAGCCACGTAACAACATGACGCAATATGTCACCATACGTCACGTCATTGTAAGCCACATGACAACATCGCATCACACAGCGTCACCATACGTAACTGAAGGCCACGTAACAACGTCACATTACAAAATATATCACCATACGTCAAGTCAATGAAAGCCAAGTAACAACATCGCTTCAGACAATGTCACCATACGTCACATCACTGAAAGCCAAGTAACAACATCACATCACAAAAGATGTCAATATACGTCACGCCATTGTAAGCCACGTAACAACATCGCATCACACAATATCACCATACATCAGGTCACTGCAGCCCAAGTAACAACATCACATCAAACAAGATGTTACCATACGTCACATCACAGCAAGCAACGTAACATCACATCAAACAAGATGTCACCATACGTCACATCACTGCAAGCCACGTAACAGTATCACATCAGGCAAGGTCACAATATGTCACCACAAGTTGCGTTGTGTCACAGTAGTTAAGCCACGCACACACAATGGCGTAAACAGGGGCAGGGGTAAATTGGTTTGCGATGGATTGGAAAGATTGGCAGGGAAGAAAAGATAGTGATTCACTGTCATGCTAGAAAGTACACGCCCACAGTACAATCACATTATCATGTATAAATACCTTCTACTACAATTCTAATACACCTGCCTACCCTCCCGTGAAATCTACTGATACCTTCTAATACAATACTGTGTACACATTTGTGGTATACCTGCCAACTCTCCCGTGAAATCTACTGATACCTTCTAATACAATACTGTGTACACATTTGTAGTATACCTGCCAACACACCCGTGAAATCTACTAATGCCTTCTACTACAATACTGTCTACACATTTGTGGTACACCTGCCAACTCTCCCGTGAAATCTACTGATACCTTCTAATACAATACCGTGTACACATTTGTGGTACACCTGCCAACTCTCCCGTGAAATCTACTAATACCTTCTAATACAATACTGTGTACACATTTGTGGTATACCTGCCAACTCTCCCGTGAAATCTACTGATACCTTCTAATACAATACCGTGTACACATTTGTGGTACACCTGCCAACTCTCCCGTGAAATCTACTGATACCTTCTAATACAATACTGTGTACACATTTGTGGTATACCTGCCAACTCTCCCGTGAAATCTACTAATACCTTCTAATACAATACTGTGTACACATTTGTGGTATACCTGCCAACTCTCCCGTGAAATCTACTAGTACCTTCTAATACAATACTGTGTACACATTTGTAGTATACCTGCCAACTCTCCCGTGAAATCTACTAATGCCTTCTACTACAATACTGTGTACACATTTGTGGTACACCTGCCAACTCTCCCGTGAAATCTACTAATACCTTCTAATACAATACTGTGTACACATTTGTAGTATACCTGCCAACTCTCCCGTGAAATCTACTAATACCTTCTAATACAATACTGTGTACACATTTGTGGTATACCTGCCAACTCTCCCGTGAAATCTACTAGTACCTTCTACTACAATACTGTGTACACATTTGTAGCATACCTGCCAACTCTCCCGTGAAATCTACTAGTACCTTCTAATACAATACTGTGTACACATTTGTAGTATACCTGCCAACTCTCCCGTGAAATCTACTAATACCTTCTACTACAATACTGTGTACACATTTGTGGTACACCTGCCAACTCTCCCGTGAAATCTACTAATACCTTCTAATACAATACTGTGTACACATTTGTAGTATACCTGCCAACTCTCCCGTGAAATCTACTAATACCTTCTACTACAATACTGTGTACACATTTGTGGTACACCTGCCAACTCTCCCGTGAAATCTACTAATACCTTCTAATACAATACCGTGTACACATTTGTGGTATACCTGCCAACTCTCCCGTGAAATCTACTAATACCTTCTAATACAATACTGTGTACACATTTGTGGTATACCTGCCAACTCTCCCGTGAAATCTACTAGTACCTTCTACTACAATACTGTGTACACATTTGTGGTACACCTGCCAACTCTCCCGTGAAATCTACTAATACCTTCTAATACAATACTGTGTACACATTTGTAGTATACCTGCCAACTCTCCCGTGAAATCTACTAATACCTTCTAATACAATACTGTGTACACATTTGTAGTATACCTGCCAACTCTCCCGTGAAATCTACTAATACCTTCTAATACAATACCGTGTACACATTTGTGGTATACCTGCCAACTCTCCCGTGAAATCTACTAATACCTTCTAATACAATACTGTGTACACATTTGTGGTACACCTGCCAATTCTCCCGTGAAATCTACTGATACCTTCTAATACAATACTGTGTACACATTTGTGGTACACCTGCCAATTCTCCCGTGAAATCTACTGATACCTTCTAATACAATACTGTGTACACATTTGTGGTACACCTGCCAATTCTCCCGTGAAATCTACTGATACCTTCTAATACAATACTGTGTACACATTTGTGGTACACCTGCCAATTCTCCCGTGAAATCTACTGATACCTTCTAATACAATACTGTGTACACATTTGTGGTATACCTGCCAACTATCCAGTGAAATCTGGGAGTGTCCCAGATTTTGGGGGTATCTCCCGGAAAACAGGCAAATAACCCCGATATTTGCTGGAAATCTCCAACAGCGTCTCCCTCCGTCGTCGCGACAGCACGACACCACAGGAGACGAGCTGAAACAATTTAAGTAGGACATGGAGAATCAGAAGTGTGAGGGAAGGAACAATTTCAGATGAAACTGGGACATATGACACATGATAAGGACAGAAGGGAAGGAACGCGAATGG
This sequence comes from Paraescarpia echinospica, assembly GCA_020002185.1. NCBI lineage: Eukaryota > Metazoa > Annelida > Polychaeta > Sabellida > Siboglinidae > Paraescarpia > Paraescarpia echinospica. The sequence continues at coordinate 55,668,681 of CM034541.1, read as the reverse complement.
CGAAAATAGGTTTGTGATATATTGGAAAGATTACGGTTGTCATGTTGTAAAGTACACGCCACAGTGCAATCACATTAACACGCATGAATGGTTCTACTACAGTCACAAGCTCGCACGCGCTCACGACGTAAGCGTTAGACCATTGACAGTTGCACTCGTTTCATTAGCCTCGATTATCCACGCAGGCGCCGTGAAGGGGCAGAACATTTCCGTCCTTCTTCCTTCCGAAGTTTCGCAGCCGGGCGAGAGTCGTGTTCTAAACACTAGCATTTCATACAATGCATGACATAGGCGACACCTGGTGAATGGTCAGCAAACTATAGCTTTCTCTGGTCGTGTATTTTTACATATAATTATTATGCACAACTCGATTTTCTAGTAGAACCATTTAAAAAGTAAAATAAAAAAAGACAAAATGCCAGGCACCGTGCGGATGGAGACTGGACACATCAAGTTAAAACGTGCACCAAAATAAAGGGTTTGCCAGTCTCAGTATGCATAAGCCTAAGGTAGGCACATTAACCTCAAGGTAGCATTTACAGGTATTTCTTGTGGATAACACTAACTGGAAGTACAAATATTGGAGCGCTTGTGGCAACGACACTTCAAACACTAAGAATATTTTGTGACCACAGTACTCCGTTTGATTGTGTTCCTGTGTGTTCCAATGTGTATAAGTGCAGTGTTTTATGAAATTACTTCTACATGTCTCGAAATGAAAACTTATCACTTGAAAAATATGATGTATGGCAGTAAGCCAATAGAATGACCCTAAAAATGTGACATTGAATGAGAAAACCAAGGAGAACAGTGTCACAACCCTTGCTAAATAATGTAGCGCATGACAGCTTTCTTTTATCTGATTCCAGGACTTAGTACAAAACAGGACGAAATAGTACAAACATTTATTCATATAATATATACAACCACATACATAAAAAGTTCTGCTGCCAAGGACGTACAGTGACTAATGGAAAAGTGTTGAACATGTAAATGTAGAATGAACACACAGAATTAAGGACACTTGGAGGAGCCCCGACATTCCGGATACCAACAAGCACTGAACATGGTTTAATAGAAGAAACTGGTTCAGTTTATATGTCAGTTATCCACAGCAGCTAAAATCTGACACCCATTTCAAGATTGATAAAATTACATTATTATGGTTTCGCCGATATGAACGTTTTTGAAAAGTCTTAAAATTCCAGCCTAGAACGTCAAACAACAAAAGTACATTTATTTTACGCATGTATCCACAATCTGTTCACGTAAAATAAAATCACCCAGTGGTGTACAAAAGTCCACATCACAACCAGTTGGCTATCTGTATACCACACATTTATAAAAATGGTACAAAAGTCCTATCAAATGTGTTCTAAAAATAAAGTATGTATCACAGAGCTCACAGACAAAGTAGCTCAAATTGCAGAGTTCGCCACGGGTAACTTGTGCGTGTGTGTGTGTGTGAAAAGTGAATTGATTATTGAATTCTGACATTATTAGTTACTGCAGTTGTTTGCATATTACATCGACTCTGTGGATAAAATTACCAATACCTGGCTGTGTTATAAAACATCACTAGGTACTTGAAACAATGAGAAATAATGTTACAATGACGTCATGACTCCAGAGTTCTAAAATGACTGGCAGTATAAAACATCACCATAAAATCGGAAGTGAGCTATAGAAGATGATCCTGCATCGTTTCCCGTGCAGCCGACACAATCAGGTGTAAAGTCAATCGATTAGTACCCCGGTAACCAAAGTCTGAACCCTGTCCCGAGACGGAACGAGGCCCGGCTATCGCCACCAGTTCATGCATGCATGCGCAGCCACGGCACGCTATCACAGCACAAGACGCACTAGCATCAAGTGATTCACTGCGAGTCCACCGCTGACGTCACCAAGTCCTACAATGGCACGTACTGCTCGGCAAGGTCAATGATCTGTTGTGACCGCAGCTCGGGGATGGCGCTGATACGCATGAACTTTGAACTCTGGTACTTGGTCTTGATGGCGGTGAGTTTGCCAAGGCTGGCGCGTGTTGCCAGGTGAGCCATGTGTCGCATCGTATCCCTCAGTTGGGGCTCCTCGTACTTGCTGTAATGCACCAGAGTGTCCGACTGCAACAACAACTACACATGACTACTGCGACTCTAACTATTGCCACAGTGTGATGATGACGCAAGTTGTCGTCATCTCATCAACTGTTTTGTCAACTACCGATACTATGGCAGTTTATTTTATTAGCTGACAGTGCCATGGACAACTTTGGTTTCACCAACTGTTGCATGACTTGCATTCAAGAAACGTCCAATAAATACCTTCTGTTTAAGGCCAGGAACTCCATACAGGCCACTGTTTTACGAAATGTATTATTATTACCATTTCGAAAGTATATTCCAAATAGGCCGAAATAAAAAATAAAACTGTTACAACAAATAATGCAGACACTAAACATATACAAACATCTTTGGTTTGTGTTTAAAAGCGAGTGTTTTGTTACATAACTACGATGAATAGATTCACCTAGCATATAAAAGGAAATTGTTATTGTGAGCCCAAAACACATTTTTAGAGATGCCAACTTGCAACCATAAGTGATCTTGATCTGCAAGTTTAAATACGTTTCTTGGAATACTGATATAATATTAACTTCAAGTGAGTCTCGCAGGTTTTACATCATAATTTCAGCATTTCCATCCAATCTTGTGAATATTGTTGCGAACAGAATATGTGATATCTAGTCATCTGGTAAATCATTCAACTGATCAAAAGAAAAGCACACATTGAAATAAATACAATACAGTGTTTCTATGGTAGTGAATAAAAATTTTCACACCTCAATGATACCAGTCATTGTTTTTTTCAAATATTTATCGACACTAGTTTTTTTAGCACATGTCAATTGTATAAACATTATTACAATAAAACTATTAGATATACATGAATGGTATTTTCAGCAGCTATTCCCAGTATTGCAGTGCACACAATAAGATGTTTGATGGGTAGTTAATAATATACGCCATGATGCCACATCAACTTTACAAAACAAGGTTGAACTTTTTTGCGTTTTTCTCAACATTGTATTTTCGGCATATGTTCCATACGGAAAGAACCTGAACAGGAAAACTATACAAGATACGTCATGAAATTTTCAACAACTGTTCCCTGTATTTTAAGACATACAATAAGATGTCCAGTGACAATGAAAAATG